>PVIJ01010516.1:0-59789 GCA_004024925.1 Scalopus aquaticus
TTTTGCTGAGATGTATGTCATGTAGAGTTTTGCCTATATTTTCTTCTATACATTTTATGGTTTCAGGTCTTACATCCAGGTCTTTTATCCATTTTGAGTTGACTTTTGTGCAGGGTGTGAGGTAGTAGTCTAGCTTCATTTTTTTGCATGTGGCTGTCCAGTTTTCCCAGCACCATTTATTGCATAGACTGTCCTTGTTTCCACTGCATTTTCTTTGCTCCTTTGTCAAAGATTAGTTGTTCAAATTAATCTTTGGTCAATGTCACCAACAGACTATACATTTCAAATATTACACAGTCATACTTCAGTCTTACTTGACTTGATTTACCCAAAGAATTGCAATGTATATATATTCTATTCTTTCTAGAATACCAATTGATTCTCCTGTTTCACTAGCTCTTCTTCCTCAGGATTCTTTCATCATCCTACCTTTAAATTGTGATGTGTCTCAGATTTCCATAAACTTAAGCCTTTTCTCTGTATTCAACATGCCCAGATGTTCTTATATAATCCTGTGACTTTATTTCTGTACTGTATTTTATTCCCAGTTCAGTTATTTAGTTTCGTATATTGCTCTAATATACATCCATCTCCACTTGGTATTCTAATAATCTTTCCTAACAAGACTCCACTTAGAAGTCTAAATCATAAAATCATACAATCATACTTACAACAAACTCTTGACATGATTCCCTTCCTATCCCACAACATTAACTTAATTCTTTGAGTTGTGTAAGGCCTACCTAAACCTTTTAATTACCATAGTTTGTTCTTTCATCCATCCCTTTCTCTTAACCCCTAACTCTTTCTTCTCATATCTCCAATCATTTAGAAATATACTGTTGACTTTACACTTTACTTTTAAAATCTATTCCAAATTCAACCAGTTGTCACCACTTCCAGGCAAAGAGGCTGAAGGTCCAAGCAGATATTACCTCTTGCCTAGATTACTGCAATAATTCCTTTCTTCTTCTGGTCTTTATTCCATAGTCAACTTGCCAGTCATCTAAATCCTGCTAAAACTATTTAGATTCTATTATTATCCCACTGAGAATCTTTGAAATCTCAAATATGTGACAAAAAGACATCATGCATTATATGTTCTGCTTCCTGTCACAATATTAACTAACCCATGTATCTATATCTAAGTTTAAAGTTCAGAAAAATTAAAAACTTGGTCCTAGAGACTTACTACTTCACTATAACTACTCTAGAACCCTTGTATCTTATTATTTGTTAGAGAAAAAATGGAGTACAGAGGTAACCTCAATTACCTCATCTTTAAAAGGTATAGAAAGACACTCCTCAAATTATTTCCTAAAATTCAAATGTTAAGTAATTAGTACAGTATTTGGCCTTCTCTGCAGTAAATAACCAAAAATAATCAAGAAGAAATCACTTCAAAGTCTCTTCACCTACCTAAAACAAATTATTTGTATCTTCTAAACATTAGCTGAGCATGAATAAGTAAATTACAATCCCAAAATTCATTGTTTTCACAGGTGATTTTAGTGAATTGAACTGATATTTAAAAAAAAAAAAACAAAAAAAAAACCTTGTACTAACTTTTAGTTTTTGTTCATCTTCAGTCATTAAAATCTCTTCAGGACTAGATACTCTTTAAAGGCTTCAGGATTAATAAACTAGAGTCATTTGATAAGAAACTTTTATTAAAAAATATGTATTAGACACAGATTTAGCCAATGAAGATCTGACATAATGAAAGAAAATCTACACTCTCAGAGAATTTATGCATTCACTACATTTGTCTATGAAGTGCAACAGAAAAACTGACACAAACTTAAAAGTCAACACAGCAAACACAAGAAAAGTACAAATTAGAATAATCTTCGGCAATGTACTTTGATAAGCATCTTTCATCTATAGGGGTCACTTAAAACAATGACTTCATTCAACAAAAGGAAGGTTCATGACTTAAAACAGGTTTTAAAAATTTTATTTACCTGAGGCATGCACTTTCAAAACAGTTTGAAAAAAGAAACAATGAGTAATGGATTTCTCTGCTTCTGATGTTCTGTTACACTGCTTCTCTCCTTGATTTTTATTAATTTGGAGATGGGGAATATCAGTAACTAATGGTAATTTAATCCTAAATAAATACCTGTCGTATTTATAAAGGTAATGCATTTGCAGATCAAATGACTAATCAATCAATAGGAAAATCTGCATGGTCTGTGATACCGTAATCATATCTTTATTTTCCACAGAGAAAAAAAATGCTTTACCTATTAATATAAGCATTCTTCATTCGCTCAGTCCATTAAGCACTTCATAGAGCATATGAAACAAAATTAAATCAAAATGGTTCATGAAAAATTGTCAGAAATTTCATTAGTATGATTTACTTAAAGGTCAATTTTTATTCTGAATTAGATAATCTGAGGCTTACATACCATTATATAAATAATACATATGAATAATACTATTCCATTTCAAGTAACATATTTGAAAATAAAATTAGTATATTTTGTTTAGTACAATGTTTATCATGCCTCTTATAAACAGTATAGAAAAGAACATGGAAATTAAGTGAAATATAGTATGTGATTAAACAAATCTCATTCAATTCTACGTATTTTTAAATTCTTGGGAAGATACTGATCGATATACTCAAAAATATTTTAAAATTAATATTGTAGTGAGTAAAATCATTAAGGATTCTTTTTATACAATTAATGTCATGAAAATAACTGAAAATAACAATGTCCAGTGTAGATCAATAGGCTGTTATCTGGGAAAGCTATTACTGTAATGAGAAGCACAATGAACTTCAGGGGTATTGGTTTCTAGTGCTGATGGTATTCATCCAACTTAAGAAACTAGTTGTTAATCTTAGTTCAATCACTGGGTCTCAGTTTCCTAATCTGTACAGATGCTGAAATTGATTGTATCAAGAAATAGGAAAAAATCAGTTTATAAATTGCATTTGAAGCAAATTATCTTAGCTCTGCCCAAAGTACCACCTTGAACAAAATTACATTTATCCTTAAATTGTTCAACTATATAATGGAAAAACAAAATGTGAGAAGTGAATTAGGTAATTCATGAAAAGTTCCTAGCATAAGGCCTAAACTCCAGTAGAATAAATATTATCTATTATTAACATAAAGATTTAGTTATTTATTTTTATTTTTTTTAAAGATTTATTTTTTATTTATACATATAAGCTGGGGTACAGGCCAGAGACGTGGGGCAGAGAGAGGGTTCACCAGAGATAGAGCGGGGAGCAGAACAGGCGGATCAGAAATAGACTGCTGAGGGGAGCAGCGGGCGAGGCAGGAGAGGTCTGCCGCACCATGTGGGATTCTCCCTGGCCGGGCGTCGAACTCGCGTCGCCGCTGCCGACAGCTCCACAGCGCAGCGCTCAACCGCTGCGCCACCGCGGAGGCCCCTATTAACATAAAGATTTAAATGAGTTTCTGGGGCATCCCTGGTGGCGCAGCGGTTGAGCGCTGGGCTGTGGAACTGTCGGCAGCAGTGATGCAAGTTCGACGCCCAGCCGGGGAGAATCCCACGTGGTGCGGCAGACCTCTCCTGCCTCACCCGCTGCTCGCCTCAGCAGTGTATTTCTGATCTGCCTGTTCTGCTCCCCACTCTGTCTCTGGTGAAGCCTCTCGCCACCCCACACTTCTGGCCTATACCCCAGCTTGCATAAAAAAAAAAAAAAGACTATTAAAAAAAAAGATTTAAATGAGTTTCAAAATTTCATTCTTAGTCACATGACCCAGCGATAAGCATAATGTCCATATTTTTAGTCAACAGTAGATTATATGGGTTAAATTCTTCTGCCAGTGAGAAAAAAATTTTAACTTTTATTCAACTACCTTATATACTAGGCCATTATTAAAATGATCAATCTTGAGGCAAAAGCAATACATAAACCACCACCCTGTTAGATAAATTCTAACAGACTGTTGGAGCTTTGAAGTAAAACCAAATATTAACATAAGCAGAGTACAAAAAGTCGTTCAGTAATATATACACATAACAGAAAATTATTCTTTGAAGACAAAACAGAAACAATTATATAGCTTTCAAATTAGTTCTTATTCGTTGATAATATATGCACTGCCATCTACTTGCCTTAAATGTTTCTTACTAGAAAAAAGTGTTTAGTCAATCCCAAAGATATGTAAGTGATTTTGAATTCTGATTAACAAATGTAATTTATTTTAGAAGGGCCATTTCTGACATGGAGAAAATGGCAAACGAATGGAACTAAGATTTGACGTTAGGTGTTGCAAAGTGACAATTTGTCTTTATTCAAGGTCAAATCCACAAAAATACTTTTGGTTCATTCTTTCATATAAATAGTAAAATGAAACCAAGAGTTTATGAACAGAGGAAACATTGCTATGATTTTTACCACTGACACAAATTTTTTCTATCTAAACAGCATGATATAACATGTAAATTCCTTTAGTCCTTTCCCTTTTTGCATAAATCATGAAAATGATAATATCTCAATTGTCTAGCATACAATGCTTATTGTTTATAACAAAAATATTGCAACAGCAAAAAGGAACAATATACTACTAACATAAGGCAGAATACAGTATGAAAATCTTATATTTTCTCTTACAGAACTTTGATGAAGTCAGGCTTTCTGCATTTTAAATAAACTTAAGTGTCCTTAAAACTACTCTTGGTTAGTTAAGAGCCAAATATTTGCCAGTAGAAGAGCCATCACTTTCCTTGTCAAAGCATATATAAAATGAGTTATCAGCTTGTGTGTGAGAGATTAAATTACCTTTTACAATGCAATTCTTTATGAAAAATATGGTATTTCATAACATTAGTAGGAATGCAATAATTGTACTCTAATCCAGAGTTTCCTTTGTATAATAAGGTACCCAGAATACTAAAATGAAATAATCTTTCTCTATTATTCCCCCACCAGTTTCTTTCTGGGAATAGTAATGTACAGCTTAAAAACTCAAATTTAAATCACTCTGAACAGTATTCTGTGAGATTTTCTACAGTACTGCAGCGAGGCAAAAACTGGGCCTATTTGGAATGGAGAAACCCAATGTGGGATAATAGCTACTAGCCAGAAACTTGTGCAACTGATAATTAATGGGGTAACAGTGGCCTGGAGTTAGGAAGGGTAAATTTTGTTTTATTCAAGCCTACTAACAAAAGGTTTTCAGCTCTAATAGGAAGTGGAGAAATTGTTCCTTATGAGGTATATCTGAATTACAGTATCAGTAAGACTGGTAGTCTAGATGTTAAGTGAAAAAAAACTTTTTTAAAGGAACAGTAAAAGAGAACCAAAAAAAAAAAAAAATCTGTCTTTTCAAGCATAGTCCATCTCTTTTTCTTTTTGATGTATCTGCAAAAGTAGATGTCTTCATCTCCACTTCATCTTCACTTCATCAGTACTTGAATGGTAATGTTCTGATAACTCTACATATGTAGCATAGTCATGTGAAGGACAAGTACCTGTAGCCAAGTAATTCTTCTTTCATAATGAACCTTCTATCAAATCTGTTAAATAATCCTTTGATCATTATTTGTCCTTTGTATTTATTCTTATCATTGCCTCATTGATGGAAATATGGGTAAAACACTGATGAACCTGAGTCTCCACTGTGCCATGCAGGACTGTCTACTATGAGAGTTTGTTCAGATGAGCTCTTTAGACAGCTTTAGTTATATCCTTGAAACTTGTTATATTCTAAGACTTTCTCTAAAATTCATCTAATGCTAATTGCTTTAGAAGTCCAGCATCATTCATTGTTTTTCTGTGCCCAGGACCACTGAATTCTGATGATCAAGTCTGGGAAACCATTGTCTTTAAATCTTTGACATCAAAGACTTATCTTTACATTTGATGCAAAATACGGTGCAATGGTATGAAATAGGCCGTATATTTGAATTCTAGCTGTATGGGACTGGACACCTTATTTAATCAATTTATGGTTTATTTTTCTCATTTGTAAAGCAATTGTTAATAGGGCTCTTGGCAAATTTGACTTGAAGCCTTCAGTGTTTGCTATGTTTGTACTGTCATATTTAGTCTATGAATTCTTACTGAATGTCTAATGTGATAGGTAGAGTTCCAGGCACTTAAGATAAAATAGTGAACAAAACAAATATCTCTGGCCTCACAGGGTTTCTAGTCTAGAGTGTACATTGGAAGCAGGATGCCAGGAGAAGGTAGACAAAATATAAGCAATGGGTTTATTGATATATATCTATATATAAATAATATGAAATGAACACTAAGGACAGTAGTTAACCATACAGATTCTATGGGAAGCACACATAAGGCAGAGGGTTATAATGGCCGGTACAAATGCTTTAAGATACAATTATGTTCAATTAACAGTGAGGTCAATGTGTTGGTGAATACTTAAGATTTTACTGAGGTACATGGGGAGTCATATAAGATTTTGAGCAGAAAAGTAACATGATTCATGTTGAGAACAGACTATAGTGGAGCAAGGAAGAAACAAGGGGACTAAAGAGAGGTTACTACAGCAATTCAGATAGAGGCTTGTTGTTCAATGCAGGTTGATGACTATGGTAATCATGGAACCCTGAATATACCAAAGGAAAACAAAAGTAATTGTTTCCTGTGTGTTTTTATGCAATGGAGACAACAAGTTTATAACAAAAGACTATGAACTAAAAATTTAATTTTTTAAATTCTAACTTCAGAGTAAAAATATGCTGTATTTATAATATATACAACATCTACATTCAATTAGGGGGTACGTGAATTTAAAACAAAATTTATATTGTTTTATGTTTAGGTTTATTAAAATGAGGCCAACAAAATGGTAAAATTTGCTTTAATTGTGAAGGAGCTGTTATATCATTTGTCCATAAAGTTCTATTATCTTTTGAAAATTTATCTTTTTAGAAGATTCACACTCCTCAGATTCAACAAATCTTCCTTCTATAAGATCTCTTCCAAGCTATGTCTAGATTTTCAAATCCTATGGAGTAACTAACTGGATGTTAAAAATCCCAGCTCTCTCTTAAAAAAAAAAATCAAATAAATGTAAATACTCTCCACACCAACTAATATTTTTGCTACACTGTATGTATTTGTCAGTACAACCACTGTTATAATAATCTAAGTTTTAACTTTTACATCTGTGTACCTCAATCATAAAACCAGTGGGTACTTCGTATTCTGTATCTACCACTTTTCTACTAGCTTCACATAACCATTTCTGTCTGATGGTTATCATATTATGCTGAATATGGGCACTCTAATATATATTTCCCAATCACTCGCTTCTAGCTAAATTTTCCAAAATTATCATGGTCTTTTGGTCATTAACTTTTGAAATTTTCAACTGCTTAGAGGCGATTCAAAGCCACTGGCACTACAGTCAAGCACCTTTAAATCAATCCAACAAATATCTATCAGTATTTAGGAAACAGAGACACTATACTTCATAAAATAAGGAAAGCAAGCAAACATAAAACTTGGTGTCTTTGCGCAAAAGGAAATAATGATGTGCATAAAGAGATCTGTCATTATACAGGCAAAACAAAATAAGAGCTTTGTGCTTTAACACTAGATCTAGGAGACCAACTTGTATCTGTGCTTGGGTAGCCTCCTTTGCAAGTGGGGATACAACAGTATCTTTCTTATTGAAAACTGCTGTAGGATTAAACCGATAATAATTACCATGTAACTTAATAGCTATTTTTATTAAGACTATAATTTTATCATCAATGTAGCTATCAATTCAATGAGTTGGAGAGAAATACTGAATCAAGTTTCTCACTACATGTCTGTCCTGGTTTCCACACTTATTAGATGATCTTATTTCTTATGTGAGATACCAAGAGTCATCTGTGTCCAAGAAGTTCCTTCATTTTCTATTCACCCCTCAGTGGGCTTCATCAGTTTGACTCCTGTTCCTATCACTCCACTGCAAATTAGTCACTAAGGTCACCAATTATTTCCACTGTGTCAAATCAAGATGTATATTTTCCCATCATTTTAAAACTTTTACTTGACCATAGCATTTGTAAGCAATTCTTATTTTTCAAGAACACTATAAACTACTTGATGGAAATAGTAAATCTGACTTTATTTAAAAGCATATATTGCACCAAAAACGTCTCAAATACTTATTTGTAAATGCTGTAAAAAATGCAAATACAAAACTAAAAAGGAAATATGAAAGCTTCCTTTTCATTTTCTCCTTTCAATGTGTCAAATTTATTCCCTAGTTAAGACCAGTTTACTTTTTCTTTTTATTGAAGTCAAATCAGTTTACAACATTGTATAGGATTTGAAGGTACAGGTGTATATTACTACATCACACCAATCATATAAATAATACGAAATGATGTAATATGATGTGATATGATATGAAAAGATGTAATAATATGAAATGATGCTTCATGAAGGCACCCATAGTCCTCCACCATAGTCAATCATGCTCCTTTCCTTACATTTTGCTTCCCTGCTCCCCCTTTCCTTTCTCCTCTGGTAGCTGAAATTCTAGTTAGATTTCTAGGGTTTGGATTGTTTGTTAATGGATGGTTGTTAATGGTTTTATCTGACCCTTTATTTTGTTTCTCTATATTTCATATAAGCAATATCATACAGTAATTGTCTTTCTTATGATTTAGGTCACTTGGCATGATTACTTCCAGTTCCACAAATGGGAAGTGTTCTGTTTTGTTTTTTGCACATCTGAGTAGTATTCCATTATGTATATATATTACATATTCCTAATCCACTCATCTGTCTTTGGGAACTTAGGTTGTTTCCACAGCTCCACTATTGTAAATAGTGCTGTACTGAGCAGGTCCATGATTGTGCATATTAATATGCAAAACACCTAGGAAAATACTAGACGGTGTTAAGTAACGGACAATGCTAAATCACTGCTTGACTGTTCCTCCAAATTCTAAAAATTCAATGTTAGATATCACCTTCCCTACCAGATTTTTTGGTTAAAGAGTGCATTATCAACATGCCTTCCAAGTCAATTTCAATATCATCTCAATCCTCTTAACTCTGCTCATTTTATTACATACGAAATTCTGCATTACCAGTCTAGGGTCACTACCATACTTTTTTATTCAGGTACCCATCATTTGCTGTTTCAGCCTCCAAACTGGTGTTTCAACTAACAATTTACATGCCATTTTCCGAAAATATAAATCTGCCCATACAACTCAAACACTAACAGACTCCTGGCAGCCACATCCTTATAGAAGATAGTCTGATCATCTTAGTGTAGGCGTCTTCAAATCTATACCTAATCAACTTTCTTAGCTTACTAAGAATCAACTAAATTACTAAGAAAGTACTCAATTTACAATATTTACTCTAATTTTATTACCCTGAACCTCCAGTAAGTTTTTATGCTTCTGTACCTTTAGATATTTTCTTTACTTGATTCTGCTTTGCCTGGAGTAGTGGGTTGATGGCTTTCCTCTCAGAATTCAGGTCCACCTAGCAATTCACAAAGTGAAATTTGCAGAAGGAGTTCCTACAGATGTAATTTATTAAGGTTGCTATCACACTGGCTTAGGGCGGGCCATAAATCTAATGAGTATCTTTAGAAGAGACAAACAAACACAGAGAAGTGAAGTAAAGGCAGAGGCAGAGACTGAGGCAATGCATCAAGAAGTCAGAAAATGCAAAGATTGCCAGGAATCACCAGAAGGTATCAGAGGCATGAGAAGGCTTCACAGAACCTTTAGAAGGAACCAAACATGCCAATAACTTACTTATAGACATTTTGTCTCGATATGTAAGAAAGCAAAATTCTATTGTTTTAAAACTACCCAGATTTGTGGTACCTTATTATGACTAATAACTAATAACCTAATTAACTGGTATCTAATTAACCTGGTATCCACTTTTCAAAACCCTACTTTAAAATTTAAAGATCTGGGTTCTTCATATCCTTCTCATCTTCTGCAGATTAATCCATGTAGTAAGCTGTTTATTCACTTTTGCTCTCACAAAAATATATTAAAAATTATATTGTTTCGGGCCTCCCCGGTGGCGCAGCGGTTAAGCGCTGTGCTGTGGAGCTGTCGGCAGCGGCAACGCGAGTTCGACGCCCGGCCAGGGAGAATCCCACATGGTGCGGCAGACCTCTCCTGCCTTGCCCGCTGCTACCCTCAGCAGTGTAGTTCTGATCTGCCTGTTCTGCTACCCGCTCTGTCTCTGGTGAACCCTCTCGCCACCCCACAGCTCTGGCTTGTACCCCAGCTTGTATGTATAAATAAAAAATAAATCTTTAAAAAAAAAAATTATATTGTTTCTTAGTTGCAAGGTCGCTATCAGTAATGTATCCTTTACCTTGTGGGTTTGGGAGCATACTGAGAGAAAAATGACTCATCCTTTGATTTCCAGTACTAGTGATGTTTGATAAAATGGATGGTCAAGAATTTGTTGTTCTAAGGAGCTATGAACCGATTCCCCTAAATCATATTCAGTGTTATAAACCAAGGATATCTCAATTAAAAAAAAAATTGCTAAAAGTTCTAAGTTTTAAATATAACAGAAGTCATATAACTTTCACATTTTTATAGTGCATACAATACTCTCATTACAACACATAGCACAGTAGTGCAGGATAGGAAACAAAAGCCCAACAACTTCAGAATCAGATTTTTGAAAATGTAACACTTGAGAACAGCTTGGAAATCTCACATTAACCTATGTCTAGTTCAATTATTCTATGCAGGGCTATGAAATTAGCTGAATTAAATATGCTTTTACAGAAAACTAGGTTAGTTTGACAAATTTTTAATTATACTAAATAATGGTGCTAAAAGTTTGAGAGATGTGATACTCAAAACAAAATCAGTATTCAGAAAAATAAGTATACAACTAATGGAATGCACTTTTTCATAGTTAAAAATTAGGATTTGTATTTCAAATAATCAACATTAAATAATCAACATTAGTATTCTTCTATTTATTACTGTTTTAATGTTCTGAATGATTGAATCAATTTCACAAGTTCACCTACAACTTCCCAAATTTAAAAGCACAAAACAGAGTAGTAAGTGTAGAATAAAATTAACTGCTTAATTACTGCTTCTTTAAAAGTACTTTAATTTCCAAAATGCTGGATTTATTGCACAACGGAAGGGTATTCAGATGTTCATGATCATACCATTGCACAATCAACAGTTTAATGTATCTCCTTTTGTATTCATACAGAAGGCATGATTATAATTTTATTTTCAAGTTATAAAATATTTATTATTGTATTTATATTTATCTTCTGTTATAGTAGACCATATTTTAATATAAACAATAAGAAATAGGGTATACTATAGAAACATTGATAATAGTGTTATCTTCACCCCTGCAAACATACTTTTCAGAAAGGAAACTTCTTTTATTGGCATTCAAATAATTTTTGAATATTCAATTTATGACTGATACCTGTTTGGGTGATAAGTACAAAGTCATGAAGAAAATTTGAAGGATATTTTCTTAATTAGTTTACTTAAGAACCCGTATTTTAATAATCTCACTGAATGTCTTTATTGGATTATATATTATGAGAAATCTGTGTTCCATTTCCTGGGAAAAGCATCTTAAATTAGCTGTTCATAAGAAAACACATTTTTCTTTTCTTTGCTTCCTTAAGCATAAATATAAAACATGAAAATAGCTTTGTTATGAACATAAGTAACAGATAAACATACATCAAAAGATACCATAAAGAAATGTCTTAAATGGGCCTCCCTGGTGGCGCAGCAGTTGAGTGCTGCGCTGTGGAGCTGTCGGCAGCGGCGACGCAAGTTCGACGCCCGGCCGGGGAGAATCCCACATGGTGGGGCAGACCTCTCCTGTCTCACCCGCTGCTCCCCTCAGCAGTGTGCTTCTGATCTGCCTGTTCTGCTCCCCACTCTGTCTCTGGTGAACCCTCTCGCCGCCCCACGCCTCTGGCCTGTATCCCAGCTTGTATGTTAAAAAAAAAAAAAAGAAATGTCTTAATAGTCATTTGTTACTTACTGAAAATTCAGAGGAGCATTATGCAATGCAATGCTATGTAAGGACTACTGAGACCATGGCAAGTCATGTTCCTGTCTTGAGATTATAACCTAGTTCAATTACATGCAAAAGGTAACTATTTCTGTTAGTCATTATTGAAATTTGGGAAAGATTCAACCATGCAAACTTTAATATCTTAAAAATCTACCTGCTTCTAAAATCCAAATTTACAACAAATTAGTAAATGAAGAGTAGAAAACAGATGACTTGTATTTGATTTCTGTCATTATAAGACAGAAACTCAAGTTTTATGAACCTAAGGGAATATGGAATGTTACCTGACTATAAACACATTACAGCATTAAGGAGGGGATGACAGCAGAAAGAGAAGCTATTTCTATAACACCTAAGAAATAGGGCAGATTGAACATGACCCACCCACTGGAGTGAAGCAGTACTACACAGATCTGTTTTTTCTAATCTGTCTGTGCTCAAGGTGTTTAATCTCTGTATGCTCAGATGTGCTCAAGGAGTTTGGAGTTCAGTCTTCTGAGAAAGTTTTATCACAGCAAGTTATCAACACTATTTAGCAACCGTCATTTTATTTTTTAATTTTTTTAAAAGATTTATTTATGCATATAAACTGGGGGTACAGGCCAGAAGCGTGGGGTGACGAGAGGGTTCACCAGAGACAGAGCGGGGAGCAGAACAGGCAGACTGACGGAAGTACACTGCTGAAGAGAGAGGCGGGTGAGGCAGGCGAGGTCTGCCCGGCCATGTGGGAATCTCCCAGGCTGGGCGTTGAACTTGCGTCGCCACTGCCGACAGCTCCACAGCGCAGTGCTTAACCACTGCACCACCAGGAAGGCCCAGTAACAGTCATTTTAAAGGCAATTGGTACTTCTATCATATTACAAAAAAATTAAAGGTTTTATTCAGATTTATATAAATGAATATGTATAGGGCATTACTGTTAGTGCTCAAATTGAGTTTAACAAATGTATTCATTCTGACTGTTAAACATTTCACAAAAGGAATAGATTCTCGATTAGTTTTCTACAATAATTTAAGAATTTTCTTGTTTAAGTATCTGTGTGGAATGTGTAAAATTTAGGATTTCTTATTCAAAATAAATATTCTTTTAAAGATATGAGACCATTAAGCTCCACACACCACAAAGGCTAAGAAAATATTCCAGCACTAGCCTTTCATCACTAAAACACTGCCATTGTCCCTCTTCCTTTAGAATAATTACTTTAGTGATGGTGGCTATCATTCCTGTCTTTAAGAAGTCTGAGAGGAAAATAATTTCATCCAAGGTGTTTCAGATAATCTTTGAAGAGATGGATTTGAAAATCCAAAGATTCAATAATGAAATAAACCCATACAATGCAAGACGTCAAATCACTATGTGGATCTGGATACATCTTTTAACCACATTTTTTAATTGTTTTTATTATTTATGTCTTTTACATTATTGTGTATTCCCCATAGGTTTCCCACCACCAATTCAACCGTGAGCTATCACCAGAGTCCCCCTTTCCCCCATTCTGAGCCCCTATCCTCCCCCTTTCTTACTAAATGTTTCTCTTTTATTTGGTTCCCCTATATTCCTGTTATAAGTGAAACCGATGTTTTTTCTTTTTCTTTTTGGCTTATCTCGCTGATCATGATCCCTTCTAGCTCTATCCATGTTGCTGTGAATTGCATGTGTTTATCATTTTTGAATACTGAATAGTATTTCATTGTATATATGTACCAGATCTTCTTGATCCAGTCATCTATTTTTGGGCATATGGGCTGTTTCCATGTCTTAGCTATTGTGAGCAGTGCTGCTATAAACATGGTGGTGCCTCTATCCTTTTGGATTAATGTTTTTGTGTCCTTTGAGTAGATTCCCAAAAGTGGTATTGCTGGGTCGTATGGAAGCTCCATGTTTAGCAGTTTGAGGAAATGCTATACAGCTTTCCATAGTGGTTGAGCCAGTCTGCATTCCCACCAGCAGAGTAGGAGAGTTCCTTTTTCTCCACATCCTCGCCAGCCTTTGTTGTTGCCTGTTATTTTAATGTGCATCATTCTCACTGGCGTGAGGTGGTATCTCATTGTGGTTTTAATTTGCATTTCCCTGATTATAAGTTATGTTGAACATTTTTTTGTGTATCTGTAGGCCATTTGCTTTTCTTCTTTGGCGAAGTGTCATTTTAGCTCTTCTGCCCATTTTTTGACTGGATTGTTGACTTTGTTTTTGTTGAGTTGTGTAAGCTCCTTGTAGACTTTTGTTATCAGTCCTTTATCAGTTGTATCGTGTACAAAGATTTTCTCCCAATTACTAGGGTGTCTGTTTGTTTTGATTAATGTGTCTTTTGCTACACAGAAGCTTTTTTTTTTTTTTTGAATGTAGTCCCAGCTCTTTATCTTTTCCTTGATTTGCTTTGCTTTTTGGGATGTGTCTTTACATGACATACACCTAGGCAAAATCTTTAGAGTTTTGTCTATGTTTTCTTCTATAACTTTTATGGTTTCAGGTCTTACATCCCAATCTTTTATCCATTTTGAATTGTTTTTTGTGCATGGTGTGAGATAGTAGTCTAGCTTCATTTTTTTTTGCATGTAGCAGTCCAGTTTTCCCAGCACCATTTATTGAACAAGCTAACCTTGTTCCATTGCACATTCTTTGCTCCTTTGTCAAAGATTAGTTGTCCACAGATATGTGGATTTATTTATGGGTTTTCTATTCGATTCCATTGCCTGTGTTTCTGTTTTAGTTCCAGTGCCATGCTGTTTTAATTATTATAGCTTTGTAGTATAGCTTTAAATCTCGCATGTAATCCCTCCATTTTCTTTCTTTTTAGTCAGGAGAGCTTTCATTATTTGCAGACGACATGATAATGTACATAGAGAATCCTAAAAACTCCACAGAAAAACTAGTCAAAATTATAGACCAATTCAGTAAAGCAGAAGGATACAAAATCAACACACATAAATCAGTAGCCTTCCTATATACAAACACTGTCTAAAGAGAAAGAAATTAAGAGAACTACCCCCTTCAAAACTGAAACCAAAAAAATCAAATACCTGGGAATAAACCTAAAAAGAGGTAAAGGACTTTTACAAATAAAACTATAAGGTACTAGTAAGACAAATAGAGGAGTACACACAAAAAAATGGAAAGCCATCCCCTGCTCATGGATTGGCAGAATTAACATTATCAAAATGGCCATCCTACCAAAAGCAATTTACAGATACAATGCTATTCCAATAAAAAATCCCAATGACATTCTTCAAAGAAATAGAACAAATGTTGACAAAATTCACGTGGAACCACAAAAAAACGCGAATAACCACTTTCTTTACAAAAATATTGAAACAATCGGAGAAGATCCTTCCTAATACAAAATTCTATGACGAAACATAATAGGAACAAATAATGTTAATTTTTTTTTTATTCCCAAGCATCATAAATCTGCAAAGGACAAAATGGTACAGAGCTGGGGAAAGACAGACGCAGTGGTGGTGAGTGGGGAAGGGAAGGGGAATGGAAAGGAAATATCCTCTATCTGGCTTTTGTGCTCATCTTGATGCTGCTCCTGGGCGCCAAATGTTTCTGAAATAGGGTTCAATATTTAGCTAGGGACAATTCTTACTGCAGAAGATTTTGCCACTCTGATCCTTGGTCAGGATCAGTCATCATGACGCCAAAAATACTACCCTGCACGTCCAAAATGCTTTTCTTTACTGGGGAGAGAGGAGCAATAGGTGTCCTGTGGAGAAGCAATGTTAGAATCTACTTTGTCAGTTGCCACAAGCTGAATGAAACCAAGAACCAATAAAATTATGTGGCTAGTTTATAAATGATTGTTTTAAAATATCAGTTCATCTTATTCTTCTCAATATCCTCCAGTGGTTTCCATCTTACTTAGTTTAAAATCCAAATCTTACCATAGTGTTCATGGCCTATAAGATATGCATACCATCCCACACTCCCACCTTGCTCTGTACTCTTGGCACACTCTAACCTCACTGACCACTCTCTCTCCTCTCATTATTACAACCATAACTGTCTTCTATGCTATCTTTCAAAAAAAAAAGTAAGAATGATTCACCTCAGTCTTCACATTTGCTAGTACTAGTTTGGTAGTACTAGTACAAATTATTTTCTCACATCCCTCAGGTCTCTGCTTAAATAACCTTTTCTATGATAGGCCTTCTCAGAACACTGTATAAAAAAGCTTCCCAACCTCCTATCACACTGCTTTATTTTTCTTAAAATAATTACCCCCCCACATTTGTTTTCTCTTTGTTTCCCCCCACTAAGATGATGGTTTTAAAAATTAGGAGCTTTATCTGTTTTGTTTAGCATTTAATTTGCAGTGCCCAGATAATTTCCATTAGCAAATTCTCCAACTAAGATACGACTCAAATTATACTAATCTTGAAGAAATTCCCACTTAAAATAGTTCAGAAAAAGAGGTGAATAGAGTAGGGTATGTGAAAAATTCCATAGACTTTACCTACGTTATGATAATGTAGTATTGTGTAATGAATTAGGTTTATTTCATATATCTCTATTAAGGTTCATGACTACACTAATATCCCCCGCTAATTCTTTTTATGAAGTCCTTGAATTTAAAAAGCATTGCCCTAAGAATAGCATGTCATGCAACTAAAATGGCATCTACCATCATTTGGGGAATCAACATGCAAGAATCTCAGCAGTCCTTCCCTGTACACAGGTCTAAATTAAACGACAAAGATTTTCTCAATGCTGATTCCTTTGCGCAGCTGTTTTCAGTTCCAAAAAAGGACTAGTCAAATGTATTCTATCTTTTCCCACCTAAGAGTTAATTATCAAAGAAAAGATGTTGAAGTAAGAAATCCAAATATTTTGTTCATTTATTCATTTAGGCTTCTCACAATATTCTCAAGTCTCTTTTTGGAAATCAATAACTCTTGGGGTACTTCAGAAATATAATTAGATTTTTCTCTTGCAATGGTGTGATTTTTTTTTTTTTACTTTACAAACTAATTTCAAATACTTATAACATTCATTTTTAGACTGTACAGACATGAGAGAATGTTCTTTTCTTAGTAAACAGGACAATATATTTCCCTAAATTAGGGAAACAGCTAGTTTCAGCTCACCTCTGAAACTCTGTTACTTATCATCAATTATGTCTACTAAAATCAAATGGAAAGTGTTTAACAGTCTGCAACAGGGGCTTCAGTGGTTGCACAGGGGTTAAATCTCAGAAATATCAAAGCTATCACCAGCCACTGCAGCATGAGTTTGATCCCTGGCCAGGGAGCTAACCCACATGGTACAGCAGACCTGTCTTATCTCAGCCCTGCTCCCCTCAGCAGTGTATTTCAGTAGATCCGCCTGTTCTGCTCCCCACTCTGTCCCTGGTGAATCCTCATCCCCGCACCTCTGGCCTGCCCCTCAGTTCTTGTATGCATAAATAATTTTTTTTTTAAAGTAAAATATACAAAACAAAAAACAATCAAACAAACAAACAACAACAACAACAAAAAAAAAAACGCTGAAGCAGCTTTTATAAAGGTGAAGACAAAGTTTTATTTTGTTATTTTAGTAATTTAAATCTAATATCCAGAAATAAAGATAACTTCCCTTCCTCATGTTCAAACATATCTGGAGAATAGTATTTAAATTTGAAGACTGCAGTAATTAAGAGTAGTACTGAAAAACTAGAGCACAAAACAGACAATGGGACGTAGGAATGGTAAAGAGTTAAAAATCTGTGAAAGTGGTTGAGGGAACTGGTGAGGTTGCTGAGAAGAGTCCGGGATGGTGATCTACCACAAATTTTGTTCCACTAATATGTGGAATTAGAAGGCACTTAACCTGAGATTCTAGAGGGTGGGCAGGAAAGTAATAGTATTAGGTTTTGCAAAGGAGAGGTTTTCAACTCAATGTAAGAAACATCTCAACAAATAGTTAAAATTGGTGCTTGAGAAAGCAAGTTCTCTATCATCTAAAAATGATTAAAAAGAGGCTCAACAACTATTACTTAAAGTGGCTGTTGTAAAAAGGGTTTCTTACTGAAACAGAAGATTCTGGCTTTGATAACTTCTACAATCCCTTCCTTCTATAAGATAAATGATAAGTCTTTCAAGAATAAATGTTAAAAGTTAAAAGGATAATAAGCACCAAATCAGACATTGAAAGAAACTACTCCGCTCACACCCTTACTGGTTCCTAATAAAATGGTTCTGCGATCATCATGACGTTGAGGTTATCGAGGTTCTAGCCTGAATAAGTTAAGAGAACATTGATCAAACGATTGCTACTTCTTAATTCTGATACAGTGAAATGTGACGAGTTCAATTATTTACATGAACAAACTTCTCTGAACCACCACCCCCCCAATCACTCCCCAAACACCTACTACATCCACCACAAAATTAAATTCCTTCCTTAATCATTACTTTTAATATATTCTGTGCTTTAAGTAGACCAGAGGTGTGGGGGATGATGAGAGGCTTCACCAGAGACGGATGGGAGCAGAAAAGGTGGATTTACTGAGATACACTGCTAAGCGGCACAACGGGAGAGGCAGAAGAGGTCTGCTGTGCAATGTGTGTTAGCTCCGGGGCCCTGAACCGAACTCTTGCTGCAGTGGCTGGCAATAGCTTTGATAGCACTGAGAAACCAGGGAGGCTCTGTGATTGGTTTTTTAGTAGTTAAAAAAAAAAAAAAATATATATATATATATATATATATATATATATATATATTCAAATTTACAAATCATCTTCAATCTCAAAAGCATCATGTTAAAGTAAAAATATCCAGACAAATATTGTGTTGTTTAGTGTGCCTGTGCTTGAAAATTTAAAAAAAAACAAAAACAAAAACAAAAAAAACTGATGAAAGGGACAGGTTTCCTCTGAGGGACAGGTTTCCTCTGAGGGACAGGTTTCCTCTGAGGGACAGGAGTGTATATGGAAGAGGACTTGAGTAAACCTTTGAAGGGATAAAAATGGTCAATAGCCCACTGTTACAGGGATATATACTTTTATCAAAGCTTATCAAGTTGTACATTTAAGATCTGTGTATTACTGATTTTTTTGATTTTACTGTATTGTAGATTTTACTTCCATAAAAAAATTTTTGAAAGTCAAATTTAAGACTTCTGATTCCAGACAAGATGGAGTAGATATATTTCTCCCTGTTACTACTGCTAAATACTTCCCAAATCTCAGAAAATTATACATAAAACAAATATAAGACTGAAAGTCAAAAGACAAAACACAGGCTAAAGAGGTCAGGAACCAAGGAACAGTAAGTTACTTGGCTTTTCTCTGTAATTCATTTATCCTGGACTAGATGATACTGGAGAAGACTGTAAACCAAGCACACCACCGGGTACAGGTTTAAAAAAAAAAAAATCAATGAAAAGGCAGTCATTCTAGTCAAAGGGCCAAGAAAGGAACAGTCTAGCAATATAAAACACTAATAGACAAACGTGCTCTCCCTGTCTCAGGTCACTCCACCCCATTCCTTCTTTACATCATCAAGATTTCCTGCTGCTTACACAATTAAAAGCAAATAGTCAAAAGGTTTTCAAGATCCTTTATAATCCAGCACCAGATTACCTTCCAAGCCTCATTTCTTAACATTCACAGGCACTAATCACATCAAATTACTTTCTGTTCTGTGAACAAGGCATATACTTTCTTTTCATTCTGTCCTTTATATCTTGACTATGTTTTGAACTTGTCCTTTAACAGATAAAATTTTACTTTCTCTACAACACCCACTGAGGGCAATGGACTTTCACTTCTTTTTACTCTGTTCATTTAGCACTTTGTTTCAAATCATGTTATAGTTCTTATGATACTATATAGGTAACTGTGTATTTACCTGCATCCCTGAGTAAATTGTGAACTTGAATGCAAGAATTAAGTATAAGACTATTGTTACTCTCCAGAGCAACAGAGACTAAAAGGCATAAAGTGGTTATTTATTGAATTTAACTGAAAGGAGTGATTTGAAATATAAATGTTGGTAAAGTTTAATACAATTCATTTATTCTGAGTCAATGTCACTGGTTTCCAGGACTTAGATTATTTGGATTCTTATAACTTCACCTCTCTCTCAATATAGTGGTTTCTATAGCCCTGTCCTTTTTGGTCTAAGTAACATTAAAAGGACAAGGTATTCAATCTCAACAACTAATAATGGATTCCATTCAAGTGTATACTATAAGTAGATTGTGATATTAGAATACCCTTTATGCTGACCCCAAACCAGCTTATAAATAATGAACTTGCCAAGATATTAAATATGGGTTTTTGTATTTTGTATAATTTTTATTTCTATGGCATTTGTTGAAAGCAAGCCATCTGGTAAAAAATAAACCAACTACATTAAAAGCTCTATTTTACACCTAAATGCTTTATAAAACAGTGAATTAGATTTGTCCAGCACTTTAGTTATAGCTAAAGTCTACAGTCTCTGTAAACTGCACCAAGTCTAACAAGCCAAAAAGTATTATAATGGCTTTCTACTCATTACACAGTTTACTTCCAAATTCTTACCAAAAGGGAAAAAATCATGTACTGTAATAAGAATCTAGGGGCTATTTCACTTAGCATAATGTTTTCAAGGTTCATTCAAGTGGTCACAAATTGCAGGATGAATTTATGATAGATGAGTATTATTCGTGTGTGTGTGTGTGTGTGTGTGTGTGTGTGTGTGTGTGATCACTATCCATTCATTAGTTGAGAGACACATTGTTGACTAATGTAAATAATGCTGCAAGTAAGGACAATGGGTGCAGATATCTCTTTCAGATCCTGTTTGCTATTATTTGGATATATGCCCAGAGTAGAGTTACAGAATCACTTTTAACTTTTTTTTTTAAAGATTTATTATGCACACAGAGCTGGGGTGTAGGCCAGAGGTGTGGGAGGGGGTCGTGAGAGGATTCACCAGAGTTAGAGTGGGGAGTAGAACAGGCAGATCTACTGAAATACATTGCTGAGGGGAGCAGCGGACAAGACAGGACAGGTCTGCTATGCCATGTGGGCTAGCTGCCTGGCCAGGGATTGAACTCATGCTAGTGGCTGCTGATAACTTCATAGTGCTGAGACTTAACCCCTGCACCACCAGGGTGGCCCCATTTTTAACTTTTTGAAGAAATTGCATACTGTTTTCCATACTAGTATCAATTTAAATTCCCAACAACAGTGTGAAAAGTTAGTTTTATATCCACTCTTTCCAATATTTAGCTCTTTTTAAAGACAGCCATTCTACAGGTGTGAGGTGCTATCATTGTGGTTGATTTGCACTTATCTGACAACTAGTGAAACAGCATCTTCTGATACAACTATTGGTCATCTGATGTCTTCTTTGGTAGATAGGCCTATTCAGTTCCTCTGCCCACTTTTCAATCAAATCATCTGGTTTTACTTGGTAGCTATTGTATTACATAGATTTATGTATTATGGATATTAACCCCTTATCCATTATATGGTATGCAAATATTTTCTTCCATGCCACATACTGTGTTTTTCATTGCCATTTTTAAAATTTGATTTTAATTGTGGTAACACTGGTTTAAAATACTCAATAGGTATGTTGCCACATCATGCCCACTATCAAAGTGCTTATAAATCCTCCACCATAATCTAGTGTATCTTCTGTTTCGTTTTTTGGTTGTGCAGATGTTTTTGGTTTGACATAGTCCCAAATAATTTATTTTGCTTTTGTTGTTCTTTTGGTGTCATAGCCAAAAAATGTGCCAAGACCAATGCCAATGAGATTTTTCCTTATGTTTTCTTCTAGAAGAAAACATACTTTCAGGTCTTAGGTTTCTTCTTCAATCTATTTTTATTTAATGTTTGTGACTGATATAAAATAAGGGTCTGATTTCTTTCTTCCATATGTTTTATTCAACTTTCCCTTCACCACTTATTAAAGAGAATATCCTTTTTTCTTTTGCATTCTTGGCTTCCTTGTCAAATTTTAGTTGAATGTAAATGGAAGTTTAATTCTGGGTAGGTGGTTCTGTTTCATTGGTCTATATGTCTGTTTTTATTGTAGTACATACCGTTTTTGATTACTACAGCCTTGCAGTTTAGTTTAAAATCTAAAACTATAAAGCGTCTACCCTTGTTCTTTCACAGGCTGCTTTGGCTATTTAAGGTGCTTTGTTACTACATACAAATTTTAGAGTTATTTTTTCTCATTTCTGTGGAAAATAAGCCATTAGAATTTTGATATGGCACTAACTCCATAGATGACTTCTGTTGTCTGGATATTGTAACAATAATCTTTGAATCCATAAACAGACTATCACTCTATTTGTTGTCTTCAGTCTTTTTCATCAAACTCTTGTAGTGTACAAAGAATTCTTGTAGTGTACAAAGATTTGGTGAAATCTATTCATAAGTAATATTTGATGCTAGTAAGAAGACCATCTTATTTCATTTTCAAGCATTTCATTGCTAGTGCCTAACAATGCAACTGATTTCTGTATGGAGGGTTTGTATCCTACAACTTTAACAGATTTAGTTATTTGAATCTGACATTTTTGTTGGCATCTTCTGAAGACTTTCTATACAAAAGATCCTATTTTCTGCAAACAAAGACAATTTTACTACTTCCACTCCTTTCGGATGCCTATTATTGTTTGATTGCTCTGGCTAAGATGCTCAGTACTATATTAAATAGGTATTGTAAAAGTGGACACCCTTGTTCCTGATCTGAGAGGAAAAGCTTTCAATTTTTGACCATTGAGTATGACTTTGAAAGTGGGTTATCATACAGTCTTGTGTTATTTTTGAACCCAGTATGTTGAATATTTTAACCTGAAAAGATATTGTACTTTGTCAAATGCTTTTTCTGAAAATATGGAAAATGACAAATTTTTAATATTCATTTTATTAATACAGTATATCATATTTATTGATTCATATATCCTTAAACATTCTTGCATCTAAGGGGTAAACCCCATAGTATGATTCTTTTAAATTGCTATTGAATTTGATTTGCTTATATTTTGTTGAGAATTACTGCATCTATAATAATCAAAGATATTGATGTGTAATTTTCTACTAACCTCCTTATCCCTGTCTTTGGAATTATGTAATGTTAGCCTCATAAAATGAATTTAAAGGAGTTGTGGAAATTGTTCTCTCCTCTTCAAATCTGTGGGAGAGTTTGAGTAAGACATTAACTCTTTCTTAAATGTTTAGTGGAATTCACTAGTGCAACCATACAGTCCTGGGCTTATAATGTTAAGATTCAATTTAAATGCTGCTGATTCAGTCTGTTACTATGTTGTTCAACTTTTTCTATTAATGATTCATTCTTGGAAAGTTGTATATTTCTAGGATTATCCACTTCTTTAGGACAGCCAATTTGTTGGTATATAATTATTCATATTCTTTTTTATTTCTATGCTATGAGCTATAATGACTCATTTATGCTTTACTTTAGTCCTCTTTGACTTGACTGAGTTAGCCTACCTAAAGTTTTATAAATGTTACTTTTTCAAGAGTCCACCTGAGTACAGATTTTTTTTAAAAGATTTATTTATGCATATAAGAACTGGGATATAGACGAGAGGCATGGGGTGATGAGACTGATTTATTTTAGTCCTCTGACTTTACTGAGTTAGTCTACCTAAAGTTTATAAATTTCACTTTTTCAAAAGTCCATCTGAGTGATTATGGATTTTTTTAAAAGATTTATTTATTTATGTATACAAGAACTGGGGTATAAATGAGAGGTGTGGGGTGATGAGAGGATTCACTAGACAGAGGGGGGAGCAGAACAGGTGGATCTACTCAAATACACTGTTGAGGGGAGCAGGGGCAAGACAGGAGAAATCTGCTGTGCCCTATGGGTTAGTTCCCTGGCCAGGGATCGAACTACATGCTGCAGTGGCTGGCGATAGCTTCATAGTGCTGAGACAACCTGTTGCGCCACCAGGGAGGCCCCGGTTATGTATTTTCTTGTTACTGATTAGCATCATTTTGGCTTAACTTGCAGAATACCTTTCAGAATTTCTGAAAGGCTGGTCAAATGGTAATAAATTATTTCCCTTGATGTTTACTAGGGAAAGTCTTCATCTCCACTTTACTTCTGAAGGGCAATTTCAGTGGGTATTATTCTCAGGTTGAATAAATCATCCCATTCTTCTCTGGCTTGCAAGACTATGCTGAGATACCTGTTTTATAGTCTTCTGGAGGTTCCCAGTATGAAAGAATTTTCCTCTCGCCATTTTTAAATTTCATTTTTTACATCTATTTTGGACATGTTTATTGTCCTGTGACTTACAGAAGTTCTTGTTATTGAAATACTGGAGTGATATATTAGCTTCATGATGGTGTTGTCCAGTTCTCTCAAGTTTGCATTATTTTCTGCAATTTCTTCAAAATGTTCTTTTATGTGTAGTTTTTCTTTCATTTCTTAGTATTTATTACATCATCGGTCATCTTTGTATAGTCATCATTCTCCCTGAATAAGCTCCCCTACCCATCAATATTCCACTCATTTACCACCACTCCCCTTCCTCCATGTCTACCTCCCCTGCCCTGATTACTCGAACTGCCCCCTCACTGAACACTGTAAATTAATGGTTGGCCCATTTGCTACATTCTTTTTCTGGGTGAGGACCTAGGGTGCAGTGGACCAGGCTGCTCAGACCCCTAGGAGCAACTGTGAAGCTGGTAGCAAGACAAAGCACTTCACGTGTAGGGCAGGTATATGGAGTGGTTTTCCCAACTCCTTCATTTTTGAAATTCTTATGGTACAGGGGACTGTCCCATTTTACCCAGGCCATTGTGGTCTCTGGGTTCTCTGCCTCCTCATTGATACTGATTGTCTCATCCATTCTGATGACTGTCACATAATATTGCTACTGAGTCTTATGTCATTGGGAACGCAATTCCCCACCACTGTTGGTGAAGTTCCCTGGTGGGGACAGATTCAAGTTCCTCTTATCTCTTGTGGATTCCAGTCCTTTCTTTGGTCCCTAGTCATGACAACTTTCTATCCTTTTGTCACTTCTTTTTCTGGGATGCCAGTGATGAGTACATTATTTTTCTTGAAGGTATCCCATGATTCTGTAGGTTCTCTTTATTCCTTTTCATTCCTTCCCCCTTTTGCTCATCTGATTGGATAATTCCAATTAAGCTAGATCACTGATTCTTTGTCTGCGTGGTTAAGTCTGCTTGTAGCTCTCTACTGAATTCTTCAGTTCAGTTTGTTATATTCAACAAAATTTCAGACTGATACGTTTTCTATAACTTGGAATCACTAAATTGTGTTTTCAATTTGCTCTCTAATAACCTTTAGAACAATTATTAATTTTTAGTTGGGCAATTCCTGAATTTCTCTGGGGCAAGTTACTAGAGGTTATTGTAGTCCTTTGGTGAAGTCATGTTTCTCTGAATCTTTGTGGTCATGGTGTACTTAAGTAGATATCTGAGCTTTTGAAAAGGAGTCACCTCTTTAAAACTTTACAGACTGATTTCAGTAGAGGAAGTCTTTCACTTGTAGGTACAGGCCGAGTGGAGTTTGCTATCACCTAGGGCAGCTTGAATTTGGCTACTGTTGTTGACTCTTAGATTTCTACAGTAGTGAAAGGAATTCGGTGATTTCCATCTTACACTTCTACAGCTGCAGAGGCCTGGATAGCTATTAGTGAGGTTTCTGGGTTCAGCAGAAGATGTGGGAATGGGTGAGCAGGTGGGTTCTCAGGCATTTGGTGTCTTGCATTTACACATCTTGCATTAAGGAGGTTGGAACTTCTGGACTCAGGTAGGAGATAGGGAGGGTTCAAGTGGCTACCATCAGTGACAGCAAATAGCTCTAGAGTGAAAACTACAGGGTTTTGTAAGGGTTCTATGGTGGCTGTTGGCTTCCTTGGTGATATCTACTGAATCTGTAATCTAAGTTGGTCTCTTAATTGTAAATGTCATTGCTGTGTCTCTACTACTGAGTCCATGCTTTTCTTCCTTAAACCAGTCAGTTCCATATGTCTGGGTGTGGTGAAACAGATATATGCACAGTATTCTGAATGGGTTGACAAGGTGGTCATTCACCTAGCTCTTCCTTTCTATGTGTGGGGGAGCACTTTCTAGTTGGGAACTGCCTTTTTGGACTGGCTTGGGATTTGGGATAATGTAGGCAAAAAGAAACTAGCTTTCTTCTCTTATTGTTTTTTTTGTTCATTGTGTCGCTAAAACTTCTTAAGAGAATTCTAGAGGTTCTCAGAGCTGTTTTTCTTTATGGATAGATGTCCAACTAAGATCTTTAGAGGGGTTGGCAGGGTTGCATTCTTATGCATTATTTTTCACAGGCAGCACTTTTAAAAGTCACATTATCTCAGGCCTATTATCTCTTAAAGGTAATTTTATTATAGATTTTGTTTAACGATAGCTGGGCATTTAAAAAAATTAAGGTATTTACAGCTTTACGAGCACAAATAAAACAGTAAAAAGAGAGAGAAGATGGTTTGAAGGTTTGAAAGGTTCTCAAACTATGGTGATTAGAAGTGGAGAAAAAGGAGAATGACTGCTAATGACTTACTATTCAGCAATGAAATATAAATTACACTTCACTGCAGAGTATTTATAAATGATTGCTAGTTATATTTACAGTGTATTTCAGTACACCTATTAGTAATTGCAGATGATCAATACATTGAGAACTGACTATGTTAACCAATAAGGAAACCAGATACAAATAATGGCTTCTAGTTGTCAAAATGTTAAAGTATTAAAGTATTGTATGGGTCCAATCAAGACTGAGTCAAGGTTCGATGTAACAACAAAGCGGTGATTTATTTTCTAGCTCGAGCTAGGGTCCAAATCAGCCTGGGTACCAACACAGTGGTCCCGTTGGCCAAATGAGGCCCTGAGCACAGAATTAGTACAGCTTATGAAGGCAGTTACAGGGGCAAAGGAATTCAGCAAGCTATATAGAATTTGGCAATATATCAAGGGGGGTGGTTGCGGAGCAGACTGCCAGAGCTATTATCTTTTAGAGTCCCTGAAGCCTTTTGGCCCTGCCAGGGGAATTTACAGACCTTGGTGTTTTACAGCTGCCTGGTGCCTTGCTATCAATGAATCGGCTTTAACTTTTGTCAGTGGCCATTTTTTAAACATTCCGGACATTCTTACTTTTATATACTTTTACATTAACTTAAAATAGAACAACATGAGATCATAACAAAGACATAGAACAGTGAAAGGCATGAAAAATATTGAATTTTCATATGAAAATGAGGAAATTATATAGATGACATATATCAAAATGTCAGCTATTGTAACTATTCAATCACAAATATTTTGTTATTACAACAAGGCCAAACAATTTAGGTTCTCCAGAGATTACCACAACAACATGTGGGCATTTCATGTTCATATGAGGCCTAAGATAGTTTGTATGATTTATTTGTAGGACTCCTAAAAAAACAAAGTGGTATTGTCCTATTTGTACAATCTTACACATTTTTAGATGCTACTAAATTTTTCAACATGTACTTTTCTGGTTCCATATAATTGTGAGTATATGAAAAGAAATTGTAGGTATTAATCTACATATTCAGTTAAACTGAACCTGATAGATACATACCTCAGGAAAGAACACAGTGCTGTGATATAATTTCACATTATGTGAAAAGCACTGCTGAAGATTTACAGTTTACATTCTGAGCCTAAAACTTAAATATTTAGTAAGTATAAATTGCAAATCAAGTTTCAGACAAAATATGTAGCTAGGCAAAATATATATAAAACTTATGTTTATTGTAAAAAGTATTCTTTTAGTGAAATAAAACTGCACGGTTATCTGACTTTTAGAACGTCTGGCACATTCCTGCATGATTTTATGTAGGGCACGATAATTTCTTAGCAGAAATAAAATGTTGCTTTTCACAGTAATTGTTTCTTTGGGAGAAAATCAAAACATATTTACATTATTAACACAACAGCTCCGCTAGTACATCAATTATAAAATTCACTTAGGAATTAGGCTTATTTTGAGTATTAAAAATTTCAATATTTTTAAGGTATGGGGATAAAATAAAAGTTTGTAAATTATAGTAGAGCAAGCAATAATTTTATTTTTAAACATTTTATGGTATACAATAACTATTTTAACACAGTTTGAAGTGAGTCCAAATTATATGTATCTTGGATAGGTCCAAAATCTTTCAAATAGATTAAATTTTAGTATATGTAATTTCATCCTATGTAAATTCTAAACATACTAAACTCTGTTAAATAAACAGCTAGAAGTAATTTCATAAATAAAAATCCTCTACATTGAATGTAGTCATTGGTATCCTATTTAGTAGAACAAAATTAATTTAAAGCACTTCCACAAATTACTCTAAACATTTGCATTTATAGCTAGGTTGACACAGGCAGCATTATCATTGTAAACAAAGAATAAAATGTGTTTAATCCATTAGGTCTGGCCATTTTGTGTGCGTGTTCTTTGGCTCATTAATTCAACTATTCCCTTAATTTATATACAGTGCTGTTAAGCAAAGTAACTTTAACTTTTCACAAACTGTGGAAAAAAATAAAGTGAGGCCCAAAATTCTGAGGGTGGGGGCCAGTCACTTCCAATAATCTGATGTTGCTTCCCAGCACTCAGATCCCCAGTTAGGCTCTGAATAGTCTCTAAAATTTTACTAAATTTGGAAAAAATAATTCTTTATAGTTTTGTAAAGATAATTATAAAGATGAGAAAATATGAGCTGATAGTCAAGCTATTTTCATTTTACTAGGTGATATGATTATGGAAAAAGCTAAAAAATTGAAAGGAATAAATAAGACATGAAACTAATATGGCCATTCAGAATAGAACTTGATATTTATCCAAGGAGATAAAGTATCAAAAAAGTGACACTGTAACTAGGACAGCAGCTGTAGCTTTTAGAGCTACAGATAAAAGGAGTATCATTCAAGAATTACAATATTCTAACAAAAGAAAAGACATTACATATTCATCAAAAACTAGAATTAAAATAAAATACATCTTACTGATTTTTCTTCCTATATCCAATTCTAATAAATTACATTTACATGGTCTTTCTACGTATAAAGATATCTCTAAAATGCTTTATTCAAACCAGTACATACATACTTATTATGAATTATACTAAATATAATTGTATTCAATTATTGAGAGGATGAGAATAGCTTTCTTGGTTTTTAATAGAGCTCTAATCCAGTACATTACTCTTTCCACATACTAAATAATTTTCAAAAATTATAAAAAAATGTTGAAACGACAGGAATAAGTTAGCAATTTATTCCTTTCTCTGCAGGAGGATCAATTTTTCTTCTTTTCTGAAATCACATCTATTCCAGATTCTCAGAAAAATTAATTGTATTAGATTGCCTGACATATTAAAACATGTTTTCATTTTGTAGTTCTGTAATTCCTCTGTGCTTTCAAGGTTTTAATTACAAAATACAAACAAACCTTATGAGTCTTTTTTTCCAAATACAGGCTAAAAATATAACGAGTTCCTATTTGCAAGATATATTCGGCTGCTATTACTTTAATCATGTGTGAAGTGCTTTGCTAGGAGGTAAATCACAAATCACAAGGTCCTTTTACTTAATTTCCCGATCATAAGTAGCAACATTTGAAAGGAGGAAATACAAGAGCAGTTTGGGTTGGCTCCAGAAACTGGTAATCAACAATAGTCAGAATTTAGAATCAAAAGTACAGATGGTTAATTGTGACAATTAAAGTCAAAATCAGGTGGGGAGAAGGCACAGAAGAGTAGCAACAGATGATAAAGGTAAGGGTTTACCAAAGGCCAACTAGACAGACAAAAATTTAAAAATTGAATGAATAAAAGGTAAAAGAAAGAAGATCAAAAGTTTTAAGAATAGTTTCTAATATCCTGCAAAATTCAATAAACAAGGTTTTAATGACTTAAGATTTGAGTCAACCCATTTCATACTATACTTCTCTCCAATAATCTGAGTTTCATGATACATCTGTACCAAGAAAGCAAGTATAGTCCCTCACATTTAAAAGGCCCTCAACAAGTATTTATTTGGTGGAAAAATAAAAGAATGAGTAGGGAGTGGCAGAGTCCCTATTCCAAACTAAGTTTTCTGCATATCTTCATTTTTGCTTAAAAATTTCTACAGACAAAATCTTTGCCAGTAGTATGAAGATTATAATAAAACTGTTAAATCATTAAGCACTTTTATTCAAAATTGTATTTTGTTTAAACAAATTTAAAACTGTTCAACTTATTACTAAAATATGTTACTCCAGGATCTGATGTATATAAAATACATGAGGCGTAAAAAGATTGGAGCATTGGAGAAAGTGTTATTATATTATGTAGTCTGAGACATAGAAAAACAGATTCATTAATGAAAAATTCTAGATTAAATTAGCAGCATACCATTTTGCATTAAAATGCTTTTGCATGTGCATTATGAAAACAACTCCTAGTTTCATTAATGAACTATAATGCACTGAAAATTTTGAATTATATACCATAGCAATCCTCAGGCACCAGCTAAAAGCTAAATCTTGGGGGGAAAAAAAGAGAATACATTGGTGTTGGGAGTTATAACTTAAAAACAAGCTTTATTACATTGAATGCATTTCCATCAAGATAATTATCTTTTTCAGCAACACAAAATGTCTTTGTATCTATGTAACCATACAGTTATATAGTTTCCCTTTAGCTACATGATAATGACTGCTTTTGTGATGACTTTCATGCTGTTAAGTGAATCATTAGTACTTGACTTGTGCCATTATATAGCATCTTAATAGTGATAAACAAATAAACTTGCAAATCAGCACAGCATCATACTGCCTGCACTGTTAATTTTCCTTACATTCTCTGTATTCATTTACATTTAACTTCAATGCAGTGAAACTTACTCTGTTAAAAATTTTAGACTGTTACAGACTTGTAGATGTGGTTGTTATAGGGTCCATAATTAATATATGAAAATGTAATGTCACCACTATTTCAAACAGTATTTTTTTAATAACTAAAAGAAGACCAAACCTCATACTCCATCCTCTTTAATTAAGCTTGTCTGATCCAGTTAAATCAGACCAGCTAGAAAACTAAATTATTAAAGCTAGAATTCCAAGCTGACAGAGGCCCATTATACATCATTGTTTTGATGGCCACAAATTATGACTATAGTTACCCTAAGTAAACACCATCGATTGTAAAGTGATTAGGTAGTAGGAACGAATAGTTCAGAGGACTATAATGCATTTCTGGAAAACACAGGCACTTGATAGACTATCAATTACAAACCGAGAAGGGAAAAAATTATGTCATCTTTATATAAAAATGTTAAAATGTGTATTAAGGATAAAATAATTTCCAATGGGAATACTCCATGTACACAACTTTTATGCTTTTTCCTTCAAAACTGTTGACAAGATAGAGATAATGCCCTAAAGTTATCTACAATGGGTGAAGCATTTTGAGTATTTGTTGCTATTTTTTTAGAGCATGGTGTCTTAAAAATACTTGTTCAAGACATTTTTCTCTGCTTTGGAATTACTAAAAAAGAATACAAGCAATACTATTGGTAGCTATAGCAAAACAATCTACATGTGTCCCTCTCCTTACAACATCAGTGCACCGCATTTCGTTGTCTGGTTGGCTTTCTCTGATAGCTGAAGTCACCAATGTAAGGAAGTAAGGCCTCCCCAAGGGAACAATGAAAACTCCTATACAAAGCCTCAGCTCTTCTTGCCTCTTGGATTGGGAAACTGGTAACATGTTCTAGGCTGGTTCCAGGAGATACCCCAGGAGTAATACCCTTCAGTGACTAACAATACTAGCTTATTGGATAATGTAATTATTTTGGCTACATACCCTTCCAAGACTGGTTTCCCACTACTTTCACTCGATCATTATCTGTGGGTCTGTTTGGGGAAGAACCCAAAGTAAGGAGATTTCAAATTTTAAGTGTTTATATATCTATTATCATATCTTAGCTCATAAAAAGCAAGATTTTAAAAAAGCAGTATTATTTTATAGTAGACAGCGAGACTAAGTTTCCTTTAAAAATACAACTTAAAAAAAGGTAGAAAGCTTGGGAAGAATTTAATCCCATTGGATTTATCTCTATTGCTCTGTCTGTGTACTTTAAAAAAAAGGCATAAAAATGATTCTGTGGGCCAAAGATTCTTCAATTTTCCTATGTAAGTACCTTCTATAAAGCATCTAAATAAAGCATCTAAAATGTCCAAGATTAAATCATGCTTACTGAAATATATTAAAGAAAGCTTTATACCAAAATTATTTACATATCAATCATATGTACAGGAATAGAAATCACTTCCAACTACTTTGAAACTTTACAAATGAGAAAAAGTTGAAGGTCTGATAACATTTATTTAATGCGAGAGTTTGAAAATTATCATGTATGGAAGAAATAACAATGGGTATGAAACTGAGGCTTCTTAAATGTTCCTTAATAGTGTTATGTAGAACGAGCCATGACTTTTCATGTTTCTGGACAACAGTGGAATTTGTTACTACTTTTTACCACTAGTAGCTCAATACAGCGATGACAGCATGGAATAGGACATGCTGGTAAAAAGAGTTGGCACACAAATAAAAGAGGATTTTTAGGAATTATGTCAATTTATTGGTGGAAACAATCAGCAAAAAGAAACTACACCAATGTCCACTTCAATGTTTCTGGAAGTTAACAGATGTTCTCCTGTACTTTGGTATTTGGGCTTAATTAGCTTTACTTCATTATTCTGTTGCAAGTTTATAATTTTGAGGAATCTGTCCCATTTTAAGAAGGAAGAGAGAGATCTATCAAGCACATGTTACTATCTTAACCCTTAAAATTTCTCTGTACTTCTGTTTGACTGTCATCTTTTTTTAATCATCTTGTTAATTGGTATGTATGCAGAGCACATATATGTGGTATTAACTTGATGTAGGGAAAGGGCATTTAATTCTCAGTGGCCTTTTAAGCTCTGGGCTTTTATTTTGGATGACTAGTCTGGCTTTTAATGGTTATGCATTTCATATTCTCATGGCTTTATAATTTAATGCAACAACATTTTCTTTAACCTAAAACCTGTATATAGACAACTGCTTATATCTATATATAATCTCCCTCCTTGATGAGAAACACAAGTTAGTAGAATTTACTGGTGCCTATTTGTTGTAATTTTGGTATTTCCATGAATGGTTATTAAATTTATGATCAGAAAGTAAATCTGAACAGCAAAAGTTTGAAGAAAAATTACATTTAAAAAATATTTTGGATAAATAAGGTGACAGATATTCCAGGACTATATCTGGCCATATGTAGCTTCAAGTCTCTCAAGGTACTGACTTAGCCCTCACCCATACAACTTAAAAGGATTACATTTGTCAACATTATGGAGCTTCCATTAGCTTCCATCGTTACTTAATTAGAAGTATTAATGTTGCATAAACTGTACTGGGATATATATGCCTCTCTTGGGTATATACCTATGGAATGAAATTTCAGGATTATGGGCAAACTAGTCATTTCTAAACAGGCTGAACCAATTTAAAATGTAGTTACTGAAATTGCATGTCATAAGTGTTAGTGATTTTAACCTCTGTGTTATATATACCATGCTGTTTTAACTTTCATTTTCGTAATCAGTAAGGTAGAATTTCTTTTGATACATTGAGTGAGTGATTGATTAGCCTCTTTTGAGAAGGAGCATGATCAAGTCTTTCCCAGTTATTTTTCCACTGGATTGCCTGTCTAAGTCTTTGTAAGGTGACATATGTATTACAAATTTCTTCAACTCTGTGACTTGCCTTCTTACATTCCTCATGGTATCTTCTGATGCGTTCCTAATTTTAGTGTACTTCACTGTAGCATTTTTAATTCATATTTACCTCCACAATCCTGATGGGATCTATACTTACGGTATTTAATAACTGTTAAGATTCATTTTTCCCATATACATAGCTAATTACAACAGCACTGTTTCTTTAAATTTTAAAATATCAATAATACTAATATAAAATAATGACTTCCATGAAAATATTAGTCTGGGGAATTTTTTTTTGTAATTATATGATTTTATATTTAAAAGATTAGCACTAAAAGTTGTAATTCCAAATCTCATTAAAAACTAATTCAGAAAAATGGTAAGCGACTTTAAAATTTTTCAGAATTCTATTTAGATAGCATAACTTGAAAGACGGGGGGAGTGGGATGATTTCCTGGAGCCACAGAGCCCTAGATAATGCAATCCTAAAGTACTTACAAATATTAGTTCACTTTAATGAAGTCTGAAATACTTCATAATTTTAACACAACTTTCTCAAATCATCAGGTATAAGTCAATTGGTTGAAATAATACACATTTATATAAACAATTTAGAAAACTGAAAAATATTAGAATTCAGTTGGCTGAATATGGGTTACCTATAAATAAATCTAAATGTAAATATAATTATTCAATTATGAATATGAAAAATGAAAATTACAATCATCTGCCATATTCCATTTAAAGTACATTGATTATCAAGAATTAAAGATAAATTTATAAAATTCCTTTATAATATTAGCAAGGCACTGCCTTTGTCACTTCATATTCCATACCACTAAAGAAGGTAAATAGCCTCATTAAACTTACTCTCAAAACCAACATCCTACTTGTTAGTATCTCTTTAGAAAAGCATACAGGTACAAATACAAAGATCCACTATACCTGAATCATACATAGTGTTGTAAACCAATGTTACCCTAATAAAAAAATTATTTAAAAAAGTATAAAACAAGGATAATGTTAATTTTCAGGTTGTATCTTGAAATTTAAACATATCTAGTATTAAGAAAAACACTATTACCATGCTAATAAATAGTTATTGTTTGAAGTAAAATGCTCTACCAGTTACAATTTCATATTATAAAGCAAAGTTAATCTATTTTGTTAAAGTACCATGAAGACACATTATTATGCAAATCAATTCATTAAAAGGACTTAAAACACAATCATGTTTTAGTATATGCTGACATTATGAATATAAAAAAGCAGGAGGGAAGTTTTTCTAAATTATGTTAAATTGCAAAACAAAAAAGAGCTATACACAAAGTTCTTCTGCCCCTTTCCACAGTGTTGTACAGTCTAGATAAAAGACTGCTTAGTAATTAGCAGGCAATTGTACCCTACATCTTTTATCCAAGAGTATCCTCATGAAGTTGTCTCTGCAACAAGTAGCTCTTATGTTTCCAAAATGTTTGATTTCTCTCTTCAATTCTAATACTTTATTCAAAAATAAGAAAAATTAATATATTTGTAATATACAAAGTTGTGCAGTGTGGGACAAAACTCATCTTTTACAATACCTTGATATTGGCTTAAATTATCACCATTTCTATCAATTTTGGTTAAGGTGTTGAAAAGCTATGAAAATACATTCAAAATTAGATGCATGTATGCATAAAGGAAAAACTTTTTTTAAAAGTGTAGAATATTTTATTTTCTTAATGTGTTTCTCTGTGTCATCAGAGGGCTTCTTAAGGTCAGTGCTAATCTCTGCCTAATCATAAAACTAAAAAAGGCTTAAAAACTTATCTAAATCAAGTAAAACTCTCATCTAATGTGAACCTTGTCACATTAAGGTTACTAATTGATTTGTGCTGAAATAAGAGTTTACTGTTGATCCTATTACTCTGATGATTGAGGAGAAAAGAATCAGAAAAATTAAGATAATCTACTTCAGGAAACAAATATCTCCTAATATGAGTCCTAATCATTTAATATTTACTGAGGAACAGCTATATACCAATTTTAAAGATTGAAAAATAGCTTAAGAGAAGTTCAAAGATTTTCTTAATATGGGTATCTGAAACATTAAAAAATCATTCTAGAAAAGAATGTGAGGATTATATAAATAGATGAGCTACATGTTTATAAATACGTAAAGGAAAACAAAACTTCCAATGTAATTAAAAATGAATGTATCTTAGCACAATGGCAACTTGAGGTTGAAGAATGGATATAATTTGATAGAAACAGAGACATTCCCAGAATAAAAGCAGCAGAGTATAGTATATGTTTACGGGGCAAAATCTAGAACAAACAAGCTTAAACTGACTTTCTCTGAAAGTAGAGGTACCAGGTTGGTAAGTAAAATGGTAATAGGCAAGATATGGAAAGTACCTTAGGATTTCCAGACAAACATTCTATTAATATCATCACTGTAATTTTGGAATGCCTTAGAGATGTTCATCAAGTGGCCTTAAGTGTTCAAAAATGAAGTCTAGTACCTCACATGTATTCAGTGAAAACAGAGGGCATCCATTGTTGTCACTGTTATCAGTGGCACAAATTTACTGGGAGCTTAATCTAGTAGTACACTGCATGTGAGGGGAATGAAGTCTCCTCAATTGGCAAAGCACTGGCTGAAATGGTGAGAGAGTACAGTTGGAATGAAGGGTGGCAGAAGATGACACTTGACAATCTGCAACTTTAGCATGAGAAGTATTTGAAGTGAAGGCAATAGAAAAGCAGCAACACAATGAAAGTACTATGCCCTCCCTCATATGCCTAAAAGCTGGACAAAATCTGGAAACTTACCTTTCCTCCCCTCTATGAGAAAGGGCAAAATTAACACCTGGAGAAAACTTGAGACACTATTCAATGGAGAAGGCACCTACTGACTTGAATCTGCACAACAAACCTTACTTTTGCTAAATCCTTCTTGGTGACCACATAACTGACCTTTCCTAAAGAACTTTCTGTCTTTAGCTGAAGACAGTATTTAACCTGAAGCCTAACTTTGAGAGTTACTCATTTTTCAATGGGTATCTTTCATGTACACATTAGGTATACATGTTAATAAATCTTATCTTGTTTCTAACTGTACTTTGTTATAGGAGTCCAGATAAGAACTCAAAAGAATAAAGGACAATTTTTTTCTTCTCCTATACATGTTAAACATTTCATAAGAATGTTGATTAATTTTCCATATAATTTAATAATAAGCAGTGCTTAATGTATTTTTGCCAAAGGAATATTCTTTTAGAGAAATACAATAAAGTTCAAACTGACTTCCTAAATTACACTTCTGTCATTAACACAACGACTAGATATCAGTGTCAGGCACTTCCTGATATAATAGGACTCCATCAGTGACAGAAACAGATAAAAAGTCATGCTGTCAGGCATTTGTATCCTGTTGGGGTCATGACAAACAACAGACAAAAATAACGCAAAATATATTCCGTATTAGGAACACGGTGATTAAGTGTCACAGAGAAAAAAACAGAAAAGGGATTTAGTAACTTTGGGGAGTTGGAAAGGGCTACGCTTTTAATAGGATGGTCAGGAAAGGCCTCATTGAGAAGATTACATTTGTGTAGAGACTTAAGGTAGAGGGATAATTTATTAATAACTTCCAATTACTTTTATAATAGATTCCTAAATTACTCCTTTCTTTAGTGAGATTTCAAAAGTATATATCTACAACTTAAAATCATGTCAGAATTACTATGGCTGCTGATTATCTAGAGTCTAGCTTTGACTCCATTCCCTTGTAATCTGCAGGAGAAATCTGAAAATGTTCACAGAAATGAGACTAAAATAATATGGAGTACCAATGATTCTAACTCTGAAAATTTGTAACTAATCCCTAAAACCTGAGTGGGCAATCAGGGAACATGTAATGATTAAAGTGAATTACATCCCTGTAAGATTACAGTTCCACAAAGAATGTCACAATACGGGAAGAATAATTGTTAGAATCAAAGATATCTAAAGAACTTTAAGTGACAAATAATGAATTCACAAGCTTACGTTATATATTTATAGAGAATTTGTATTTTCCATATAATTTTATTCCATTCAGAACTATAATTTTAGAAGTTATAAAGTTACAACAGATATAACTATAGTACTGTGGTTATGATTTTTAAGAATACCTTGTTTTTTAGGGGTACTTATAGAATATATATGAAATGCAGTGATATTGGGTAATTATCTGAAAGGAATCTAACCACTTGTAAAGAGAACTGAGTAGAATAATAGATGAAACTAGTTTGGAATTGATTAAATTTAATGATGCAGTTATGAAGGATGCTGGCATTTTGTTGCCTCAAATACTATACATTTTCTAAAAGAAAACGGGCTCAGTACATTTTTCAAACCATTGTTATTCTTCATCAACCTAATATAAAGCCTCGAAAACTGCATTATGAAAAGTTGACCTATCACAATATTTCCCACCTGCAAAAGGAAAAAGTTAACAATAGAATACTATTAGTACATAACATCAGTGGTATTACTAATGTGAACTCACTATTGATTTAACTGCATGTTAATTACTTTTAATTTTGTGGCAAATTGTTCCGAGCATTCCGTACAATGGATTACCAGGGTTTTTAATGATGTTTTAATTTTTTCTTTTAAGTAAAAAAATTTACATTAATGGGATACTGACTACAAACTGTTCCTATTTCCCTTTGTGGCATTATATATTATTTTGGTAACAGTATACAAAGGTGAAAAAATAGTTAATGCATACTTGATGTATTAAGTGCAGTAACTTTTTAATCAACATTAGAGCAGTTATCACCCTTTTAAAAATCAATGTATTTTCCCTATTTTTGTGGAGCAATTTTTGCCTAGTATAGTTTCCTGACCTTTTAGAAAGGTGATTTTGTAACTCTAAAAGTGTTCTGAAAAAAATCAACATTGTATAAATGTGTATGTGTGTATGAACATGAGGAAGTAATATAAGAACATATTTAGAAAGAGAACACTTACTAAATAGTAAACATAACATCATATTTTTTTTATAAGCAAGATTAAATTTCAGAATGTCATTTGCACTTACCACTTGTCCATTGTGCGGGTTTTTATGAGCATATGGTGGTCCACGGATATGATTCCACATCTGGCCAGAAGTCATAGCAAAGACTATACACTGAAAATAGAGCACAATGTTTTAATATGTAAAGCAGAGAATATCAGAATATGGTATTTTGAGGAAATATGAAACTGCCTTTTTAAAAATCACAGTTCATTCTTTAAAATAATATTCACTTAAATTATGGAACACGGGGTAAATTACTTAACCTACCTGCTTCTCAAATTTGTTATTTATAAAATGGGGACATAAACTACACTGAGCATATAAGTTAATGAGTAAAGTGGATAACATATATAAAGTACCTAGCATGGTGACAAACTTATGCTAAGTATAATCAGTCAAAAGCACAGATCTTTAGGGATGTTATTTTAGATCTACAGTCTGAGTTATTCCTAAATATGTCCGTTACATCTATCAAAAAAGCTGTATTTGGAAAACTAATCTTTAAGACCCAAATTAGTAAAGGGAGGACATACATCTTCCTAATCATTACCTGCAAAACCATCCGCAGGGGCTGATGCCATGTTCTTGAAAATGCTGCATCAGTATGTGTGTATGTATGGCTTTAGTGGATATAATCAAACACATTTCTCATAAAATTGGGTCTAATTTACACTCTTAACTAGAAGTGTGTGTTTTCTAGATGATTCACATTCTCACCAACAACTGGTATCACGTGTGTCCTTGTACATTTATGAGTACAATTAGCTATTCTGGTTGAGCGTATAGTAGGTTATATTATATTTGCAATTGATAGGGATTAAAGTTGAACACCTTTTCATATATTCAATAAAATTTGGATATTTTTGTAAAGCATCCAGCAAGTCTTTGCCCCCTTTTAAAATCCAGTTATTTGCCTTTTGCTGTTTTATAAAAGTTCCTTACATTTTTGGATACAAGTCCTTTCTTAAACATGTGCATGGCAAACATAAACTTGTGTTTAGTCTTCTATTTCATTTTAATGGTGTCTTTTAGCCCTGTCACATTTTAGAATCAGTTATTCCTGTTTCAGAAAGTAAATTTTTCTACTTAAAGAGTTTGCCTGTGAGTATAAATTCTGAAATGTCTGACAGAATTAGTCACTTTCTTTGTTAAGTGAAACTGTTAACAAATGGATTCAAGTACTTTACTAGAAATTAGAATATACTGAGCCTTTCCTCATGTTAGTTTGATTTATTGCTTTAAAGTTTTCCAGTTCCTTTGATATTGTCAAGTTTATTAGGAATGTGTAATCATCGTAATATAATTAGAAAGTAACTGAGTCATGGCCCTTATAAGGCTCAATCTGCCTCTGACTCATCTTGGCCATAGATAATTTCAAATTATACTCCCTCATTCACAAGATTACAAAATACTGTTTTCAGATACGTTAACATTTCTTTCTGAAATACACTATAAATTAAATATCTCCTATACTCCCATAATTCTTGAAGTTACAAACCAAATATTGAACCAGTATAGTACAATATTTGACTCAGCCATACCACTTTAAATTCATGATAAATCAGGTAATGTGTATGATTACTGGTCATCATGCTCCATATTTAGGTGGAAAGGAAAGTGGCATGCAGCCAAAACCAATGCATAGCAGTCAGCCCCATAAAAAATTCCTCAGCATCTATGAATGCAGTAAGGCCAGCATTTTCCTCTTGAAGAAGCATGAGACCAAGAAGAACTTAGGAGTACTCCTTTCCTTATTTTTTTTTAGCTCAGTAAAAAGGAAATTTTAATATCTACATGTTTTAATATTTGCATATCTTCCTCTATGTCAGGAAATTGTAAACTTTCTGTCTCTATCCTAAAGCCTATGAATAACTTCCTCTCCTCGGGGCACACTTCATTCTTATCCTACCTGAGAGTCAAATACATGATTATGATGAAAAAAAAAAAAATCAGCCACAGACTATAGTCTATAGAGAAGGATGCATAATTCCTGTGTGATTCACTTTTGCATAAGTTAAGGATAAAGACACATATGCTAATTGTATATATACTTGCTCTTTACTAAGAAGTAAGCAAGCGGATAGAATCTTCAGTGTTTTTCTTGTTATTCTCCCTTTGTATACAATTTTTTTGCATTACAGAAGTGGTCTGTTCTTGTGTAATTCATTACATTTGTATTTGGAGGTCTTTCTTTTTACTCTGCAATAAAAGCTTTTAAACAGTTTCCATAAGTTAGATGACAATATCCTGTCAAAAAAAAATTTACAACATAGTCTCATTTTCAAAAGAAAATGGGATACTGATTACTTTAAAAAGTATTTTTTAAACAAAGAATCAAGTTTGGTAGTGGTAGTTATCAAGCAGAAAATATGGAAGATTTATATATTTGACATTTACCTTTAAATTATTTAGTTTCTATCAGCTATCAACATATATAAGGAAAAAATACCTCAAGTTTGCAGACTGCTGTATTAATGAGTAGAGCATAGAGAAGCTGAAGTGTGTTTCAAGAGTTTTTTTTTTTTTTTAATTCAACATTTTGTCATCATAGTTTTAAAACATATTGTTTGAAAACATGTCCTCTGCAGGTATGTTAGTGACTTCTAAAAGACTGCCTTAGGGGAGGAGGCATATCTGCCAAGATTTCCTTTCCCAGTATGTTTGTAAATGCACGAATATCTTCTGCTAAGCTAAATTAATTAGCTTTCAATGATTCAAAGTAGAAAAAAAATCTGCATGATGAGAGGGAACAAGAAAATTGATCCATTGAAGTGTTTAACATTTATGCACCATACAAACAATCTTAGCCATTTGCAGCTATAATGGCTCACTATATCCTCTGGATTAAAGACCCAACACATGAGATATGTTCCCAGATTTAGTAAAGTCCACCATTGTGCAAAAAAAAAAAAAAAAAAAAAGTCAGAACATGTGGGATCAAATCCCAGCTCATTTTCTAGTTCTGTGAGCTTCTGCAAATGTACTTCACAGGATCTTAGTTTGTAAAATGGGGATAATACAAATTCTTTTGCAAAGTTAATATTAGGCATAAGTATATAAACATATCCCAAAGAAGGGACTCAGTAATTGGTAATGAGGATAAAGTCTTAATGTCATTTGATGTGAATTCCAAGCAAGCATTACTTTTTTGTTTTGTTTTGTTTGGTTTGGTTTTTGGTAGACTAAACCACTGACAAGATTTGGCATGATGTTGATATGAGTTCTAAATTAGTTTTAACTTTCCAACAATAATTTGAATGAAATGCTGTATTTTTGACAAAAAAAAAAAAAAACAAACAACAAGGGTAGGTTTACTGAATGAATTTGAAAACTAGGCTAAGGAAAATGCAAAAACACTTTCAAACTTAATAAATAAAGGTGACTGAGAAAACACAAAGTATCCAATTATATTAAATACACCATAATTAAACTATTTTAACTTTATTATTAAAAGAAAATGCTAAGTTTCATAAAAAATACTATCTCCTTGTCTATTTACTGAAATCTTGCAGACATTTTCATTAAGCTAAACTCTAGCTAATACTGCAGAAGATAGATGCTTGGGCTCTTAATCTATCCTGTCACATCCAACTCAGACTTAAGGACCATTAATTCTTTGTTGAACAAGAGCATGGAAGAATACAGAGCTATTGCAAGAACGCAAAGGAAACTGACAATTCAATACATGTTGGTTTTCATTTGGTATTATACTTAAATCTATCAAAAGTACTAAAAAATATTTAAGTGCATGTCTTTCTTCCTGAACTCAAAAAAAAAAAAAAAAACTGGCCAACTACAATTATTATTAGTTCTCCGTGAAGTGTTGTGAATTTTCCATGTGAATAATCATATCATGGGCAAACTTAACATAGTAATACGTCTCTTCCTGTGAAGGAAAACTTTTTATTTCCTGTTATTTTCTTTTCTGTTCTTATCCTATGACTAAGACCACTAGTAAAATAACAGGTTACCACAGTTATCATTTTAAGATTATCACTATTAAGAAAGATAATTGCTAGAGATTTTGATAATCCTTACAACTATTAAAAAAGTTTACTTGCATTTAGTTTGCTAGTTTCCTTAAATCATAAACTTGAACTAATTCTAATGACATATAATAAATAACAGTACCCTATTTCTCCTTTAAGCCATTAATGTGATAGTTTTCATTTACCTACCCTAAAGCTGAGCCATTCCTACAACCTGTCATTTGCTATTTTATATACAGCTGAAATGAAATATGTAAAAAAAAAAAAATTGTGTTCACAAGCATGGTACATGTCACCTCATCCTATTTTCTGGCCATTTCTTCTCAAGATTCTCACAATTGGCCTAATATTTGCTGTTTTGTTAACTTTGCCAAAGTGATTTTTATAATTTCAACATTTATCTGGCTAATTTTCTTTATCTGTAGGGAAATGAGGGCACTAATTTGCAAAGTGTTTTCTTATAATGGGTATGGGCTAGATCTATTTTCACTTTTCTTTGTTGACTGCTCATTTGAGCATTACTGTAATAGACACCAGTTTATGTCAGATAATTTTCACATCTGTCAAAGTGTACTTAGCATCTGATTGTCTTTTCCCATGTTAATTGAGTTTTTGTGGTTCTTTACAGAATTATTTGACTTGCATTCTGTTTTTAATATTACATTATGAGACTCTAGGTCTTATTGGAATCCTATGGAGAATGTTTACACTTTTAGTTTAGCAGACACTAACCTCATTAGGTACAGGCTGTGATTCTCAATTCATTTTAGACATGTGGTTCGATTATCAAATACATTTTCAAAGGCTGAACTGTTCCTTCTATGTGTCAGTCACCCAGTGATCCACCTGGGAGGCAGGTAGGAGTCTGTCCTTTAGCTCAGTTATCAGTAGCTTTAGGATGCTAATTAGAATTAGGCCCACATATGTGCAGGTAAGGGGTTAGCCTGGGAGTTTAGGTAACCCTGGAAAGTGAGCCCCTAAAGCTGTACTTACTCATGAGCATCTCCCCAGTACTTTCTGGTTTCTCAGAGAGCTTGGATATTTTTTTCTCTCTAGCTTGAACATGTCTTTTACAATGGCATAGCAGCAGCTAGAGGACAACAAACTACAACAAAAAAAATGCAATAGTATGTGGCTCCTTTCCCTAGGAACACAGATCCAGCTATCAGAAGGTTACCTTCTCTAAGTCTTAGATTCTATAGTTTCCCCTCTGTCAGCTGCTTTCAAGGCCTCTACTGTCTGCCACAAGATTGCCTGAGAATTATAGTAGGAACAGGAAAAAAAAAAATGAGGAATTGCCTTTACTCTGAGCTTTAGGATTCCCTTTCTGTTCCTTGAACCACAGCTAAAGATTCCTACTAAATATATATTTGTACCACAGTGTTCACTTCCACATTTCAAGCTATAATGAATTTAAGTCAAGAAAAAACAAAAAGTAAATTTTCCACGTCTTCTAATTAGGTGTCATTTAGAATGCTGGTATTCTTAACTGACCTTCCTATTGACAGGTTACTAAGAAAGTAAATCAAATACCTGAACCTTGCCCCATGTTGAGTCACTGCAAGGGAAAGGTGGGCATGTGTTTAAACTGACCTAGAAACAAATGGTTTATTTTTCAAAACCATGTTTTCTGTCTCCTATAAAGGAGTAGCAGTAATTCTATACATGTTCTAAATACATATTTTTCAAATATTTTCATTCTGTGGATTGTTTTTTCATTCTCTTAATGAACTCCAATTTACCTTGTTCTCCCCCATGGTTCAGATTTTCAATGTTCTTTCAGAAGATTTACCATTTTAGCTCTTATTTATGGAATAGAGTCCATCTTGAGCAAGTTTTATGTGATGTACGCAATTGTTTTAACACCACTTTTTCAAACTATTCTCAGTGAAATACCTCAACACATCTTAATTCAAAATCAAGCTGACTATATATATGTTCGCCATCAATTTCCGGATTCTTACATACTGTTAATATATTGTCTATACTTGGGCCAATCCTCAGTGTCTGTTACTACAAGCATTACAGTAAGTCTTAAAATTAGGTATTCAACTTAACTTTGAAAAAGAACTTATTTGGCTATTTTATATAATTTGTCTTTTAACATAAAGTTTAAGACTAAAATACTAGCAGGATGTTTTCAAGAAATTTACACATTTTTCCATCCTTTTGTTTTCTTTGAAGTGTCTCTTTTGCCAGCACATTATGTGTTCTTGTCCAACCTGACAATTTTTGCCCTTTGACGTAGGTGTTAAATCTGTTTAAATTTAATTTGTGTAAGAATACTGATATGACTGTATTTGGGGCTATCATTTTTTTTAACTCATATTGGGTTTGTGCAAATTTTATTCCTTTTTTTGTTACTCATTTGTTCCTTTGGGAATTAAACTTTATATTTTAAACTTATCCCAATTAACTTTCGGCAAATTACAGGGAGGATTCAACAGCACAGCTCAATTGATCCTTCTGTATATGCTATTAGTATCACACACTGTCAATTTAAAGCTACTAATCCCTATACATCAGGAAAAGTTTGTATGTTATAGTAATTTATTTCAATGCAATATAACTATCAATTATAATTGATGTATGAAAAATCTGTTTAAGAAAAATTGAAATAGGATCATATTCACCTCGATTCATCTGATAGAACCCTAACCAGTTTTCCTATCGTCAGGCATACCTTCTCAGAATGATCACTCTAAAACCTGAATTTGATCGTATTTTTCTACTGAATATTTAAATGGCTTCCCATGGCCCTAGAATAAAATCTGTACATCTAGGCATTATATATACCAATTACTTGATTACTTGTCCTTAACAACTCTGGATTTCCATTTACTCTTCAAAATTCAGTTCATGACACACACTATGGGAAACCTATTATGACTTCTTTTACTCTAGTGTCCTTTCTATGTATTCCTATAGTACTCTGTGCTTACAGCCATCAGAGCACACATTACCCTCTTTGTCTCTTTAGTTTGCATTCCCACAGTAAACTGCTGGTAGGTCTCTGCCTCATCTCAAAATCTCTAGTACCTAACAAGTATCAGGCACATAGTTGAGATGCAAGGAACACTGGTCCATGAATGCCTACCTTTCTCAACGTACAAGCTGGTGGCACTGTGGCTAACACATCTGGCAAAGGATTCTAAATTGCTTCCATTTTTAAGAGACTGCAAGGTACTAATTCTTACTCTATTTCTATTTAACATATACTAATATGTGTAATAACCAAATACACAGGGACACTACATTTAACAGTGAAAAGTAGAAGAGAGTATAGGTTAGACTATACTATATATAAGACTATACTATATATAGACTATATATACTATATATATACACTATATATATACACTATATATATGCATATACTATATATACTATGTATATATATACTATATACTATATATATATATAGTATATAGTATATATATATAGTATATATATACTATATACTATATATAGACTATACTATATATAAAAGTGAATTTAAACTCTATCATTTATACCTTAGAAAGCTAATTCTTCTCACTTAAGACTTGATTCCCATTATTGTAATAGTCTGTTTGATTTTGTTGGTATAAATTTTATATTACACAAAAGGAGAGGAAAAGACAATGTGATTACATACCAGGGACACCATGGCCCAACCAGTTTTGTTATAGATGAACTCCAAGTTGTTCCTTCTTAAGTAAAGCAAACCACCAACAAGTGACACTAACAGGGCCAAAGCAATGGTGCCAGAGTAGTTCGGTGGTCTGAAGACACGAATCTGCAAGAGGCAATGAAAATTTTTTAAGTGAAAGAACAACTTTCCTTTTACTCTTTATGACTATGTAAAAAAAGGTAAATACAGTGAGATCACTATATTCAAATCAGAGCTGCTCTGGTTAACCCATGGGACATGAGATTATCTATGGGTGAGAGGTGTATAATAGCTATACAGTGCCAAATCAACAATGAGTGTAAGATTTACAGGAAAATTTGTGTAGGAACAGAATGTTTGCATGATCTTTGCAATGTGTCTCCACATAGCTGATTAAAAAAAGAAGAAAAATAAAAACTGATTATACACTGGAGAAATGGAAAACATCTGACCAAAATTAACATCAAAAATGAGAGAAAGGAAATCATGTATGTATAAATGTGATTCAAACAACACCTTTGCAGTTTTGTGGTTTAGAATACATAAGCAGAAGCTAATCATGAACATCAGGCAAATCAAATGAGGATCATTCTAATTAAGAAGTAGGAGAAGATTATATTGTTCAAAATGTCAATAATTTTAAAGGACAAAAAGACATGATAACTAAATGCAATACTTAACTCTAGACTGAAAAATGTTACTTATTATTAAAGGATATCCTTAGTTGAGTGACAAAACAGGACTATGGATAAACTCAAATATTGTCAGTATAAATTTGTAAAGTTGACAACCATACTATCTTTATGTATTTCTTAAAAATACATAAGGAAATCACCCTCAAGTGGTTCAGAATAAAATTGTATGCGAGAGTAAATTGTTAAGAACAGGTGAATCTTAAAGGGTATATACTGGTACTATTACACTTGTTTGCATTTGTAGGACTTTTAAAGTTTGAAATTATTTTCAAATAGTTCTATCTCTTATTTAAAAAAAATAACAAATATGAGAAACATTTCTGATTAAAATTCAGTATTTCTTAGTATTAATCAATAGTATACTAACTATATTATATCAATAAAATGATACATTGTAGAGTTGAATAGTTCCCAAAACATTTCAAAAAAAGTGAGTTGGGAAATTAGGTTTTATTGTTAATTTGGTGATAGTACTATCATACTATGAGAGATATTCATCTTGACCAAGAAATAAATTTTACACCTTATGGTAAAAATTAATATTTCTATATTACTTCTAGAGTAAATGTATTTTTAGGTAATACCTGGTTTTAATTGTTCACTGTAGAAAATTCTATGATTGGGTGACAGAGTAGACAGTCACCCACATAAATTATTACCATATTTTTTTGTCTAATCCCCGCCTGAAAAAGACTGTCGACATAGCTATTATACTCATATTGATATTATAAATATTTTTCTAACATACTTTATATAACCTGTTATTCTTTGAGGTTCCATATTCTTGAAAACCCTTGTTTGTGCTACGGTACATTTAATTAATGCTTCTAGATAGATTTGCTTTCCATTTTTCCATTGAAATGAATGTTATTTAAAAAGAATTGAAATCAAATTATAAAGACTAGACATGACACATACCGTTAGAATAGTTGTACAGTTTCAATAACAGAGTATGTATTTGCTCATGTGGCTCATGAAAAGTAGGTATTATCCTGCTATTATTTGCCCAAAAGACAAATTCTATTAGGTGTATATTTTAGACACCGAAATTACTTTATGCCTAATTCATGTATTTTTTGATATTAAAAAAAATATTTTAACAGACTGAGGGAGATTTAAACTTATAGCTACTACAGTTTTCTCTAACCAAGGAGAAATGTTCCATAGACAAATTAAAAACAAATTGTGGCCTTATTACAAACCATGCTAATTAGCCTATTATTAAAACTGTGGGGAATAAAAACATACATGAACATCCGTTCTGTCAGCAATCCACTTTGCTAGTTGTTCAGCTGCAAATCCAATTCTTTGAAGGTCAAAAGTATCAGCTCTCTTGGGTCTGCCTTTTGGAGGAAAATGCATGAATGTAGGAGCAGAGTTCATGTTGAGCTATAAAACATGAGATAAAAATACTAAGTTTAATCCCAACAATCTTTGAATTAATTTAACATTTTGGTTTTTTTTCTGCATGTATTTGGGAAAGGCAGCATTTATCATGAAAATCTAAGTGTCTTCCCAGAGCTTTGTTACTATTTTTATTCAGTGAATAAAAAACTTGTATGTTAAATGTGAGCATTCAGAGAACTTTGCCCAATATGTATCATTTGTATTCCTAGCAGTATCCTCTATTTTCTCTAATCCATTTCATTCTTTTTCTTTGTAGAATTCAAGAATGAAGTAACTGAAAAAGCAAAATACTGACAGTACATGACTTTCCAATTATTAAGCAGTTATTACAGAAAAAAGGTACTGGCATTTGATAACAATTATATTACAGGATTAATTTCAGACAAATCGTAAGTAGATTTCACTAATGAAATTTAAAAAAAATTAATGATGATGATTTCAACAGAAGCCAATAATTTTCCTCTAAACACCTTGAACTTATCAGACTACAGAAATTCACAGTAGTCTTTTTCTACCTAACCATAACACACAAGTTAATGGAGATGTCTTTACCATTACCTAAAAGTAATTGCCATTTGAAAATGTACTAAGTAGAACACTAACCTAAGTGGTGTTTAGTAACAATATCTAAAAACATTTGGCTAATTTGCATTAGGAGGCAAGTTATAAAAACATACAGGTTAAAATTCTTGCTGCCCAGGAGTTATTAAAAAAAAAAGTCAAGTGAAAAGCAAAGGGATTTTTGGTCCTGATTCGTAATAGTTAGCATTTCCAATGGGGGGAATAAAGGAAACTCAAAATGACACATAAATTATCACCATTGACCTCAAACACAAAGGAATCCCAACAGTGAATTCCAGTTACTTGTGTTTTATTTACATGTGTGTTTTCCTGAGAGAGGCACAAGAGACAACTACAGCCAACATCTTAAACTTAAGATTACAAAGAAGGTAGTCCTCTTCACCTCACTCCCTCCACGGGAACAGTTAGGAAATTCATTCTATCATTTCAGAGTTAAAAAAAAAATGACAAAGTACAAAGCTTTCCTCTTAATTAAAATGTATACATTTCCAAAGTCTATAAAATGGAGTATAAACATAGATAAGATGTCTAGTCCAGAGCTCCTGCTAACACACCATATTTATTAACCCACTGGCCGGTAGTAAGGCACTTCAATTCTGTAGGGAATTACATATAATTGAAGTTACTTTCCCAACAAGCCAGGAATTATAGGTTTCCGAACATGCTAACATTACGGTCAAAACACCCTACTATTGCTGACAGTGCTTTAAACTATCAGGGTTATAAAGACTACTTCAACAAGTAAGATTCAATAGTTAGTGATAAAGAAAATATAATCAATGAAAATCTAGTAGCTCTCAAGAAGAATATGTACCGAACCATTTGAGATTATAAATCCTATAAAAATCATTAATTGTTCTAACTTTTCTGCATTTTAAAATGAAAAACTTGTATTGCTAAGCCAGGGGCTAGGTTTTAGAAAAGAAAAAGCAAAATCAGTTCTATACTCAGAATTCTGCTGAATCAAAATTAACCCGAGGAAATTTTTCAATTAAAAACAATCTCCACTTCAACTCTCATACCTAAGCAAAACTTTAGACATAAAAAAGGGTTAGTCCTTAAATACATGAAATAATTTACTGATTATATCTAACAATGTATCTATCTGGTTATATACCAATAGCCTATATCCACACTCAACACAAAGACATTAGTTTGTCTCTCACAGTTCTGTTTTAAATTTGAATTAGCTGCTAATATTTTAAGGTGTATTTCATGTAAAATTCATATTTGGATCTCTTCTAGCAAACATATCTGGCTACTTGGAATGTGCCAGTTCTTCCACAGAGACAGTTGAGCTGTATGTCTTTGACTGAGGTCAAGCTTATCCTCTCTAGTTTGCTATACAGTCCCACCCATGTTATACTGTCTCCTTAACAATGAAGTCAAGGGTCAGCTGCATACTATTGCTGACTTTATTGCTTATATTTCTCTTTCTCGTAACTACTATAAACATTTCCATATAAGACTTTTTAAGACTTTGTTTGTTTCAATAAAAATAGGACACAGAGCATGTTTACTTATGCAAGAACTGTGTTTAAGATACTAAATATGGACATGACCACAATGAAATTGATCTAACATGTTTTCTGTTTAGTTTACAGGAATGGCCAGGTAGATGTTTGGGTTTGAAGCCTGTACCGTAAGCAGTCAAAATGGCCTGGGTGAATATTTAATATGGAAGAGAAAATTCAAGATATAATCAATAGCATTTCCTCATGATGATCTCTAAGGTCAATTCTTTTAAGATTCTATAGAGAGCTATACGTTATAAGAAATAGTACTTGGTACTGATAGTACTGTAATTTTCCTTTATAAGAGTATTTGAAATTATAAATTTGTGTTTTTTACTGTATTACTATGATTAGCTTACTTATCTCCTTATGGGGCAAAATTATGTGCTTTTCTCATCCTCACACAGGGATTCAATAGTAATTGCTAAAACATCCCAAAAATGCAATGAAGAAATATGTGAGGAAAAATTAAGGGTAAAGGGTGCTGAAGGCAAAAGAGAATTCATCTTATTCAACCAGAAACTGGCAAAGATGAATGAATAATCAATATGGAAGCAAATAAGCAAAAATATTCACTAATGGCCCATTTACAATTAGCGCTCTGGATTCTTTATAGAATTAAATACTCTTCTATGACTTGCCAAAGAGTGTCACATGAGGAAAAAAGAGCAAGATACTCAAATTAATCAAAGCCAGGTATGGTAATGTCTTGCAATTGAAAGGCACTGATCAAACAATTATAAAAAGTTTATTAACTGCTAGAATTGACAGAATCATAATTTTGGTTCTAAATTAAACTAACTTTGTAACCTTGGACAAATGACTATACCAGTATTTCCCCATCTGTGAAACTGAGATAAGAATACACATTAAGGAGAAACAAATACTGAATGGTTTCACTCATATGTGGAATAAAAAGAAACAAAGGGTCAGATAAAAAAGAAATAACAAGTGCTAGAAATCTTACTGTATGAGGCTACAGTGGGAAAGGGCAGAGACCAAAGTGTGGAGAGGCATAGGTAGTGATGGCAGTGATGTAATAACATCCAGCTAAAATGTATGATCCTATACCTCTGAATCATATACAATGTTATAAACTAATGTTACCCCAAAAATAAAAAGCACATCAAGCACTTAAAAGGATGCTTAAACCGTAAGTAACATCTTTATGCCACAATTCAATACCTGGTTCAATAGGAAAGACTGTGTGAGTGCGGCAGTTGCTGCAACAGAATGGAACAGTTTAAACAACAGACATTTCTCAGTTCAAGATACCAGTAGGGTTAGTTTCTAGTACAATCTTCCTTCCTGGTTTGTAGATAGGCATCTTCTCATAGCATTCTTACATGGTATTTTCTCTGTGCACATACATTCCTGGTGCCTTTAGTTACAAAGACAGTAGCCATATTGTATTAGGGCCCCATTTTTATGATCCCATTTAACCTTAATTATCTCCTTAGAGGCCTTATCTCCAGATTTACTGAGGCCATAAGCCCCCAATGTGACTATATGAATTCTGGAGGGAAACAATTCAGTTCACAAGGGAACACTTTTGAATATAAACATATAAAATTATACATGCCACAATGTAAGAAGTACAGGTTGAATAAAACAAATTGAATTCATAAATGTGTGCAAAATATCAAGTAAGGTTAATGTACACAAACTGCAACTGTATGCTAAAAACATTTCCCAATGTAAAAATTTTAAATGTGTTTACTGTGTTCACTTATGGTAAACACTGTGCAATGATAAAGATAACACTAGTATAAACTGTTTAAACTGCATACCAAATATACTTTAAGTACTCAGGAAATTATTAACTTATTCCGTGCATTGCATTTTTATGGGGCAAACAAAAATGTATCCATTGTAACAAACTATAGGCCAAATAAACTGTAACTCTTACCTGTTGAAAAACATCTGTCCCTTCATCATAGTCCACCATACTAAAGAAGAGTTTGTTACAGAAAGCAGATGAATAGCGCCAAGAGTTAGCCAGTATTTGATATTCTTCATTAGCCTGCCTGATAAGGGTAATGGGAGAAATTAAAAACACATCAGTATTCAAGCATTAAGCTGTTAATAAAACAGATAATTCTACAGCAAGGGTTGGCCAGCTTTTGTTTGACTGTAGTCAAAGAAAACATTTTGTATTTTTAAATGTTTGTAAAAAAAAATCCATGACATGTATAAATCATGTTTTATTGTTCATAATAAAGGTTTTACTGTATTACAGCCCCAATGATTTCTTTATATACAGTTGAAGGTTGTCACTGAGCTATTTAAGGGCAGAGCAGAGTAGTTTTAAGAAATTACATGGTCCCAAAGCTTAGGCTGGCCCTTTAGATACAAAGCTTTACACTTCTTACGCTATGAAATAAATCATTTTGTGCTGTCTCCTAGACATATAATTTTAAGTACTGTTGTGATTTTTAGGCACAGAGCAATTTTAATTGTAATTCAGTTTACCAGTGAAAAATATGAGGATATATTTTAAAATTAATACAGTTGTACTTTTTATACATCTAAATTTGTATTTACCTTCAAATCTAAAAGAAAGCAAAAAATTCTGATTAGCTAATCCAAATGCACAAACAAATGCTCTTGTAAAAGCACACTTACTACTATTTTGAATTCATTTCTACTGTATATCTGGTTGTCTTACCAGGAAATAAAGTTCTTCATTTAGCTATACGGATAATAGAAATAGCATTGCTGGCAGTATGTAGGTACAGTTATGGAAACAGTGATTGCTAACTCATTAAAAAAGAATGTTTCTTCCATTTAGTTGTCATAGTTTAGCTGCTCTCTCACCCCCAAATGGAAATAAAAAGGTATAATCTTCACAACAACAAAAATACTTGGAGTACAATCAGCAGCACATAAGAGATTTGAAGAAATACCTAAAAAACAGCTAGCTGAAATGTTTTGATGCAGGAAGTTACAATCTAAGAGGAAGCTGTAGCAAAAATACTAAGAAAAATATTGGATTGAAAGTAGCAGAAAGGTTTAAAGTATGGTCTGAGAGTTTTCTCTTATATACAGTCTAGTCTATAACTGTTTCACGGATACTGGCAGAGGACATTCCTGGGTCAGAAACAAGGAAAGTTATTCATGTTCATTTGCATCAGTTCCCCATGCCTCCAAGTAGAAGTGACACAAAAGGTTCTTTGTGGATATATGCACAGGAACACTGAGTTTGAGGTCCTTCCTAATAAAATGTAATTGATAACCTTGCGCTTTGTTTAGTGGGAAACATGCTCTCACTACTTAAGACATATCACCATACACACAACTGTGAGAAACTGATCAGATAAAAAGCTATCAGGTCTCTGCATTCTAGACACACCCAGCAGAAACACGCAGGGATGCTCAGGTCAATGACCAACTGCTTCTCCCAACGCAAGTTAAATACATCATCATATTGAAGTGAAGTAAAAGAGAGCACTTATAAATTCAAAATCATTGCTTAAACATCAGAAATGTTAAATAAAAGTGACAGAAAAAAAAAAGACACAGGTGGAATGTATTGGGAAGAGAAAGAAAGATACCTATAGATAAAATCCAACCAATATAACAAACAGAAGGTGGTTAAGAAAAAGATGATGGAAATTGTCTCCAAGTTAATCTGATTTCCTCGATTCTGACCAGAAGAATAAGACCAACTTTTAGCATACTATAAAAATATCCTAAAAGTTTTAGGAAAAAAGTATGTAACATGGGCAGATAAATGAGACTGAGGTTAAACTAGTCATTAGCAACAGTGGATAGAACAGAATTTTGAGGGTTTTTTATTTTCAATCTAGAATTCTGTATCTAGCCAAATAATCACTTATGTTTGAAACAAACATTCTCAGCAATGTAGGAATAATAAATTAACTTTAGATAAAGTGATAAAAATATGAAGGGGAAAAATGAGATAACCTAAGTATGGTGGAAGCACTAGAAGAGAGGAAAAGGACAATTAGTTACATAAAGTAAGGTAAGGAGGGAAGATGATTAAGAAAAGCTGTGATACCACTATGAAGTTTTAAAGTACAAATCAGAACAGGAATTAAATGGACACAAATATGGAGATAGGGGATTTTAAGCAACCATTAGAATCGGAAAGAGTTGGAAGAAATTCAGACCATAGTAAGATATATTCGGTCCCATAGTAGGAAAAACAACAAAATGAATACAAAAGGCAAGGTCTACACAGGAAGCAAATTAAAATGTACCCTAAGTTTGATTAATTGGTGTAAGATTAATAATTGTGAACATTTTCTTATGAATGAGGCTACAGTTATAAATAATGGGTAGAAAGAATCATTTCATAACCAACTGCTTTGCATTAAATACTAATAAAATAGCATAAATACTGCTTATTAACTTTCATCTTTCTTAATGAACTTATAGACAGCACCGATGCAATTATAATTAAAGTACAGAATGTAAATTCTATCAATTATGATGTGACAAGGAAGTACAGATAATAAGATGTGGTAGATAAAAATGGAAGAAGTGACTGCCAAGTGTGCTTGCTATTCTTCAAGTTACAAATAAGTGAATCAAGAGATATATTTATTGTCTATTAACTATTAATGATAATACTATTAACTGTTAAAGTAATTTTAAAAAGCAATACAATAAGAGGTAAGATAAGTTAAGTACTCATCTGTCACAACAATATATATAAAGATCAAGTGTAACACTGAACCATCAGCGGTAAAAAACAGAAGAAAATACAAAGCAATAATGTAGGTTGCCTAATGGCCAACAAGTCTGCAAACAATGAGTGGAAGGCTAGGGATTATCACTGTTCATTTTAGACCCTCTCCTGTCTTTAACAAGAAGCACATAATATGAAAAATACTTTTAAGAGGGCTAAATCTGAAAAGGGTTAATAGGACTTTGATCATTTAACAAAAATCTTAGGGGAATCACTTCAGTAAATCAATCAGTTTATTATAGCACCATATAAAACCTGTTCATTTTAATGATCAGTCTAAGACTATATTATGCTCGGTAGACAGAAAATTACATAGTATACTTCAATGAAAATGTGACAAATTTTTAAAACACTAGTGGTTTAAAAATTAATTCACTTTAACTCAAAAACTATTACTACCAACTAAAAGCTGGAAGTGAGCTAATCCAAGGTCTCTCTCTGCTCTAATGGAGTAGAACCTTTAATAGGAAGACATAACAATCACATAATTAAAAAAAATAAAAGCTACTTAGAAATAAATAGAATGGCGTTAGTGAAAATTGTGGACAATCTATTTAGATTATATATTCATAAAAAGTTTTTCAGAAGCAGTGATTCTAAAGTTCAAATCCAAGGATGAGAAAACTAAAATATTTCAGGAAGTAGGAGTAACAACAATGACCTAAAGAGGGAAAGAACTTAAAATTATCTAGCAAAATGAAGATATGATATTGAGAACATGCATCTCTGTTTACCAAAATAATACACACAAAATATAGTGTACGCCCTCCATTTATTTAAAATAGCATCTCACTGTATCTTTTCCAATCCCAACATAAAAACAAAGTTAAAACAAATATAAGCCTTAAAATCTGGTTTGATTTTTGTCACATGGAATATAGCAAAACAGGTTTCCCCTGTCATCTGAAAGTAGAACATCACTACTTGGTAGGATGGTAGGTTATTTTTGATGTCTACAATGACTCAAAAACTTTCCACATAGATTAATGGTAATACCATTTCCAGACCTAAAAAATAACTTACCAAATTATGCCAAAAAGGCAACGTTCTAGATTCTATATTATTCCTCATTGGTTTTCAAAGAAAACATGTATAATCCCCCACAAAGAATCGGCACTAACAAGTAGGTATGAACACCTCTGCAACTAATAAACTTTAAGAAATCAAAGTTAACTTAAAAAATCATTAAAAGGATGGCATTACAACTAATAAAAACAGTATTAACAGTATTTTTTTACGCAAAAGAACATTTTATGCTTAAAAATGAAAGTTAGAGAAATAGTAAATCAGCAATTTGTCATTCTTGGGGTATTATCCTAACAAATTATAATGCTTCATTCTGAAAAATATTCAGGAAGAAACCATACTTAACTATTCAACATCTGTGTATATTATCTTACAAAATGACAGCGGTAATGTTGAATTTCTTTCTCTGTTGTTATAACCTAGGCCAGACTTACTGGACTATAAGTATATATTCATACAACATTAATTCACTTCACAAATATATATTAATGACAACAAAATGTCAGGTAATGCAGGTGTGAATAATAAAAAAAAGTCCCTGATCTCAAGGAGCTTACATTTGAGTAAGAGAGGACTCAAAAGTAAACACAAATTTTCTTAAATACCCTGAAGAAAATAAAAAAAGGGAATGTGATAAATAGTACTGAAAAGTAAAAGAAGAATTATTTACTTTTTTACCTTCAAACTCCATATTCCACATCATTCCACTGTTTCAGTTTAACTTCCTAATAATTGTAGATCCTATTCTGTTTCAAAGTCTTAAAAGTTTCCCACACTGCCTATATAATAAAGACACTGGGCAAAATAGAAGTCATCATCATCTATATTCTGGCTATCTCTAGCTATAATCTATCTCTGTTTGAACATACCATATTCAAAGGGTCTTTGCTTTATGAAATCTGATTTCTCTATATTTACATTTCTTGAAGCAACTATCTAAAATGGAAATTCTCAAATACTATGCAGTGCTATTTATTTTATTTACTTTATGTCTGTTCTGTTTAGCATAGCTATACTTGTACAATTGATGTTCAATGGCAAAAACCTAACACAAAGTAGGCATTTAATAAAGGTTTAATGATGCTGAATAATATGCTACCCTAATCAATCAATATATATCCTAAAACTTAATTATTACTACAGTTATGATTCTGAATTCTGGAGCATCTAACTATAAGTCCACTTAGATTTATGCCATAAATTAAAGTCTCTTTTAATGTAGATCAATTTGCTTTACTTCCATGGGGTCTTGGAAAGAAAATATGAAAACATTTGAAATCTCTATACCATAACAAAGATGTGTGTGTGTGTGTGTGTGTGTGTGTGTGTGTGTGTGTGTGTGTGTCTGTGTGTCTCAAAGAAATAGTATTCATAATTTGAAAGGTAATGACTTAAAAGTTATCAGGTAAGGATGTCATGTCAGTAATGTCAATTTCATATCCAAATACAGATTCTAGATCGTAAGCATCAATATTTATTCAGTATCCTAATTTGTGCAAAAATACATTTTCCTCTTAGTATTCACATTTAAGAGGCTGTTAGATACATATAAAGCAATAGTCACATTTAAGTACATAAAAAAACAATAAAAGAATGCAGATTGTGGTACTATATATCCCATACAGAATGATGAAATCACAGTGGACTAAAAAATTCAAAGTGTAAATGTAAAATATATTCAGAAAAGAATAGAGGTTCTTTTCTGAAGGACTGACATTGTTACAAGCAAGAAAAGTCAGGGAGAAAATAGTAAGGTAAGCAGAATAAACAAGAACTACCCACTCTGAAACGTGTATACCTTTTCAAATAACAGGGTATAAATTTTATGCTAGAAAATAAGTAAACAGACTGGAAATGAAAGATACACAGGTCCTTGGCTGCAGTCTATCCAAAACAATGGTAGGTGATAAGTTTTTAAGATGTAGATTATGTAAAATACTAATTAAGAAGCTGTATTTGGCAACTATATGCATAATATATTGGAGGAGAAGAAAATAAATGCTTGGAAACCTCTAAGAATGCTGTTATAATTTTGTCGTTAGGAAAATATATGAGGCTAATAAAATAGTCTATAAATGAAGATAGGGCATATTTCTTACATATTGGTTCTTAGAATCTAGAGCAGAAAGCGACCACCAAAAATTCTAGTCAAGTTGCTGCTATTTAGTAATATATTTAGTTGAAATAGAGAATTCCAAGGAAACCAAGAAAATTATATTTTTTCAACACAAATATAATACTGACAGGGTAAATGTCAGTGTAATTCAATAGCAACAGGATCAGTGAACAGATGTGTTTTGTCATTAAAATTAATTCAGTGAGCCTGAGAAATTCATATTTCACACTGTTGCAGATACATTTTCAGAGTACACAAGACTAGAAGGAATATGCTAATAGCATAAAACATCTTCTCTAAACTTATCTCCATTAGCCCTTATTCCCTCTTTATCTTCCTACATCCAAGAGCATAATAAAGGATAAAAGAATCCTAACTAATGACAAATTCACTGGATTCTTGCATATGTTTATGTCAGCTTAGACTAATGAGAAAAGGAAGGCATTAATAGTTATGACTATTAATACATGTCTTACCTCACTGCCATTTGTAATTGGAACATGAAAATCATGTATGTGCCATGCACTTAATTCAAATAAGTAGATTTCCAACATTTTAAAGTAAAATAATAACAAATTTTGTTACTTCACAGGAATATTATAGACATAACTTTAAAAATAAAGGGAATATTGTAAAGTGTTCTAATATGTTCATATGAAGCCTGAAGAGGGCAGTCAAGTTGTATTAAAGCATCCAAAAGAGCTAAAGTAGTAAATTCAGGGCTAAATTCTGTTAAATCTTTTATATTAAGTCTTCTCAGTATTTTACTATGGGAACAAGAAAAAAACACCTAATCTGAATGACATATTTTTTCATATGATAATCCCTTTAAAAGGTCAGGTAAAACTAAAAATATTAACTAATCTACAGTGGTGCACATTTCCCATGAAAAAAAGTAATTATCTCTAACATCCTTGAGATTTTTAAAGAATAGTTTCTCTTTTAGGTAACACCTGTCATTACTTCTAGATAACACATGTATCTTTTAGATAATTAAATATTCCATACAGTAACAAATTCATATCAAAATACCATTCTGTGCCTTTTGTATTTGTATATGTATGGTGAACTATATATATATTACATATGTCATATATAAAAAAGTTATTCTTCTTTGGAGAAGTGCCTTTTGAGCTCTTCTGCCCATTTTTTGATTGGGTTATTGGCTTTTTTTTTGTTGAGTTGTGTGAGTTCTTTGTAAATTTTTGTTATCAGTCCTTTATCAGATGTATTGTGTGCAAAGATCTTTTCCCAGTTGGTAGGGTGTCTGTTAGTTTTGGTTAATGTCTCTTTTG
>PVIJ01010517.1:0-59777 GCA_004024925.1 Scalopus aquaticus
AAAATGTATAGAAGAAAATATAGGCAAAACTCTACATGACATACATCTCAGCAAAATCTTGAAAGACACATCCCTCAAAGCAAAGGAAGTAAAAGACAATATAAACAGATGGGATTATATCAAAATAAAAAGCTTCTGTACAGCAAAAGAGACATTAACCAAAACTAACAGACACCCTACCAACTGGGAAAAGATCTTTTCTTTATCTTAACCTTACAAATTTCTCCTAAATGGCTCTACTCTGTAGGATTCTCTTCCTTTCTTGCCTCTGCATCAGCAGTTTAACTATCTAAAATTTGTCTTATGCAGTTTCAGGGCATATAGACAAACTTCTGTTTGCTCTTTGCTGGAACTGAATCCGAAAACAAGTACTTGGGGCCTCCCTGGTGGTGGAATGGGTTAAGTGCAGCACTATGAAGCTATCCAGAGCCACTGCAGCACAAGTTCGATACCCGGCCAGGGAGATTCCCACATGGCACAGCAGACCTCTCCTGTCTCACCCGCTGCTCCCCGCAGCAGTGTACTTCAGTCAATCTGCCTGTTCTGCTCCCCACTCTGTCTCTAGTGAATCCTCTCACCGCCCCACACCTCTGGCCTACACCCCAGCTTGTATGCATAAATAAATAAATCTTAAAAAAAAACAAGTACTTAACAAAATTTGAGATCAAGAATTATAGGAAACAGCAGATTTTTCAAAAAAGATTACATGAACTATAATAGTCTTCTTTCCCAGTATTTGGAGATTATTCCACATCATTGCATACAAATCTATCTGCCTCATTTTCTTTAATACTGACAAATTATATATTGAATCAGCTCTCGAAGGAAATTTCAAGTATTTAAAATCTTTATAATCTTTATAAAGGCCATATAACTGCCAAAGCCAGTGATACTCAGAAAGTAACAGTTAATTTCTGGCTTCTTGATTGTTTCCTACTGTGAAAGCCCTCTTTATTTTAAGCTGAGATAGTGCCAAGTTAAAACTATTTGTATACAAATTAGTGATCTATAATTGGGATGATCGACATCCTAATTAGCAACTCAGTTTTATGGAATATTTAATGGCACAATGTGAAGAGACTGAAATATATGAGTTGTACCCACATGTGAGGAAGAAAGACATAAAGCAACAAACAGAAAAATACACATAATCAGGAACTGATATTTTGCACAAAATTGCAAAATGTCTAGTTTTTTAAATTGCATTCAGTATTTTCAAGACTCTAAAATCTGAAGGGGCTTTATACCACACTAAGGGGTTGCTGAGTCATTGATAATAAGTTGAATAGGTTCCTACAATGTCATACTATTTTGTTGCATTCCAATCATCATAACAAACAAAACCACAAAATTTGGAAAAAACTTTTTAAATGTTCTATTTTAAGACATTGATGAGCCATCAATGCAGCGAGGACTTGAGGAGCCAGGAACCCAGAGAAAAGGGAAGAACCCAATGTTCAGTTCTGCTTTAATTTTTGAGACATTTGCTAATTCATTAACAATGACTAAGAGGTGATCAAAATGTGACTGAAAGAAGGGACAGTAAGCCAGTCTTACTAGGCTTATGAGGCAAAGCTTGGGAATTCAGGCTCACCAAGGATAATGAATCCTGATAAAATATCCTCAGCTTTCCCCTCGCATCACCAAAGAGTTATATCCTAGAACTAGAGGTTGAACCAGAATTTGACTAGTCTCTCAAAGACTAAATCCCAACTTTGAATCTACTCAATTTCTAATTGAAGTGATAGTCCATGCCCTGAAAGTGATATGTCTCTTCCTAAGGCATAGGAAATCCTATAGAGGAAAATAACCACCATCAGCAGCCTCAGATTTCTCTCTACACTTTTCATATATACTTTCCAGAAACCCATCAAAAATACCAAGCATACCAAAAGACCAAGTGACCAAAACAGGAATAACATAGACTATAAAGAAATCCACATGAAATACAAATATTAGAAATAGCAGACATATGTATTTTAAAAAGTATTAAAAAAAGACATGAAATACCTTTAAGTATGCTCAGGTAATCAATGACAGGATGGATAATTTCAACAAATAAATTGAAACAACTGTTAGGAATGGAATGTGAGAACTAAAAAATATGTAATTGAAAGTAAGCACTTAATAAAGGGATTTAACATCAAATATTGCTGAAGAAAGGACTTGTGAACTGGAATACAGGTTTAGAGAATATATTCAGGATGAAGCACAGAACGTAAAATAGAAGAAAGAAAAGAATCATGATTTTTTAAAAATCTAATAATATATTTAATTCAAGTCAGACAAGGAAAGATCAAATGAGACAGTAACAATGAAGAAATAATGGCTGGGAACTTTCCAAAACAAAAAAACATAGTCATGAATACAACATAGTAAAGCTACACAAAAAAAAAGACAAAGAAAAATTAAAAGCAATTAGAGAAAGATACATTGCCTGCTATCAACCAAGAAAAAAATCACAAGGTAAAATTAATAATTTTAAAGTGAACAGTGGCATTTAGCATACTCACAATGTTCTTTAGTCTAATTCTAAGTTTTTATCACCCCCAAAACAAATACCGTACCTATTAAATAAATTGTTCCTCATTCCATCGGCCCCTGGTAATTACCTGTCTGTGTTCTGTTTCTGTGGTTATGAATCCATTCTTCATATTTCATATAAATGGAATCAGACAAATTGTGTGACCTTTTTTGCCTGGCTTCTTTCATTTAATATGTTTTCAAGGATCATCTGTGTTGTAACATATACTTCATGCCTTTGCATGGCAGTGGTGTACATGTGTGTAGATAGATGTACATATGCATACATGTATGTGGGTTATACCATGTATTGTGTTACATATATGTGTGTTTGTGTGTATATATCTATATCTATAACTATATCTATCTATCTATATATATACACCACAATCTTTTCATCCATTTGTTCATTTCTTGATGAACATTTGGGCTGTTTCATCTTTTGGCTATTGTGAATAATTATACTATGAATCAGTGTATAAGAATCTGTTTGCATTCCTCTTTTCAGTTCTTCTAAGTATATACTTAGGAGTAGAATTTGCTAGGTCACATGGTAATTCTATGTTTAACTTTATAAAGAATCTCCAAAATGTTTTCATAGTGGTTGAACTGTTTTATATTCCAAGAGCAATGCATAAGCGTTCCAGTTTCTCCATACTCACAAGTATTTGTTATTTTCTCTTTTTGAAAAATTAGAGCCATTTCCAGTGTGTGTGAAGTGAGCTTTCCTTTTGGTTCTGATTTGCATTCCCCTAATGACTAGTGATGTTGAGCATCTTTTGTGTGCTTTGGCCACTTGTATATATTCTTTAGAGAAATATCTACTTAAGTCCTTTACCCAATTCTAAATTGGATTGTTTGGTTTTGTATTATTGAATTGTAATAGTTATTTGGGTATTGCAGATATCAGACTATTTTCTCCCATTCTATAAGTTATCTGTTTACTTTTTTGATAGTGTTTTTCAAAGTACAAGGTTTTAATTTTGATGAGATCCAATTTGTCTATTTTTTTCGTTGTTTGCTTGTGCTTTAGGTATAATATCTAACTCAAGATCACAAAACCTTACAAGAATTTTACAGGTTTAGCTTTTATATTTAGTTTTGTGATCCATTATCTATACTATTTTTGTAAGGTGAGGGTCCAACTTCAGTCCTTTGCATGTGAACATCCAGTTGTCCCAGCACCATTTGTTGAAAAAGTATTTTCCCCCATTGACTGGTCTTGACATCCTTGTTGAAAATCATTTGATCATAATATATGAGTTTATCCCTGGACTCTCAATTCTAGTTCATTGGTAGATATATCTATCTTTATCTGGTACCAAAATATAGATTATTGTGCATTCATAGTAGCTTTGAAATCAGGAAGTATGAGTCCTTACTTTTACTTTTCCTTATTCAATATGAGATACATTACTTTTAAAGTAGCAGTAGAAATGTGACCATTGGTGTCTTGGCAGAATGGACACCAGAAACAGTAAAGTGTTAGGGGGAAATCAATCCTTCCAACCTAAATACTTAGGAAAAACTTCAAACCTCATCAAAAATAAAGGTGGAATAAGGTATTTCAAACAAACAGAAATACTAAAACAGAGTTTTTCAGGCAAAAGGAAAGTCATTCCAGACGGAAACAAGGAGATCTAAGAAGATTAAAAAGCAATAGGGTAAAAATGTGGGTAAATCTACATAAAGGTTGGTATAAAATACACTGATAGTAATTCTGTGATTACTTGACATCAATTGCCAAAAAAAATGGGCAAGGAAAAATGGAATCAAAGTGCCCATAAGATACTTATATTGTCGGGGAACAAGTAAAGTGCTAATTTATATTACACTTCAACAAATCAGGGTGAGAACTAAAACATAAATAGTCCCATAGCTGCTAAAATAGTAAAATAATGTATAATCGACTTACAGGGGGAAAACTGAATAATAAAATCATCCCCCAAAGGATGAACATGTTCATGAACATGGAACAGCTGAGACAAGTGAAAGACAGTGAAATGAGAGATTTAAATCTCAAATATAGGGCCTGCCTGGTGGTGTAAGGGGTTAAGTCTCAGCATTATGAAGCTATCACAGCCACTGCAGCACAAATTCCATCCCCAGCCAGGGAGCTTCCCTCATGGTGCAGCAGACCTCTCCTGTCTCACCCGCTGCTCTACTCAGCAGTGTATTTCAGTGGATACGCCTGTTCCTCTCCCCACTCTGTCTCCAGTGAACCCTCTCACCCCCCTACACCTCTGGCCTACATCCCAGTTCCTGTATGCATAAATAAATAAATATTTTTTAAAATAACATAAAATAAATCTCAAATATAAGTGGATAATTGAATACCTAAAGTTAGACTAGATTTAAAATTTGTATATACACACACATACACACATACATCTATATGATAGAAAAATATATACCATGTAAACACTAGCCAAAAGAAAATTGTGTTGATAGGGAAGAATGAAACTACACATGTTAATTCAACTGGGAATTGAGGAAGCTGCACTTGAGATTTTTTTCAAGTCTTTCAGCTACTGTCATTGGGTCCTTTTAGGTCCCCTTCCTCCTGGGATTGTATACTTCCAGAGCACTAACCACTTCCCCTTCAGTGTGGAGGACATCAGTGTTGAAGAGAATAAACCATCACTTCCAGGGCTTTGAAGAAATCGCAGATGTGTGGCCTTCTGTGATTTCATATTGTTGGAGCATTCATTGTATCTCTGGAGGTTTCAGTTTCTCTAAGTTTACTGTGGCTAAACCAAGAAAGAAGGCATATACAGATTTCTATAGAAATTAGGATTCCATGAAAGATTTTGAAGAGATGAGGAAGGCTGGTATCTTTGAATAAAAGTGTTATGGAATATGAAGAATTTTGGGGGTTGATTTCCCTGGAAGTTTGTTACTGACCTGTGTTCCTGAACTGTGAAACATGAATAGCTAAACTAAAGGATAGTTTCTCGTGCTTCCCTGGTGGCGCAATGTGTTAAGTGCAGCGCTGTGGAGCTGTCGGCGGCTGTGGCGAAAGTTCCATGCCCGGCCAGGGAGATTCCCACATGGCATGGCAGACCTCTCCTGCCTCGCCTGCTACTCCCTTCAGTAGTGTATTTCAGTCAATCTGCCTGTTCTGCTCCCCACTCTGTCTCTGGAGAACCCTCTCACGGCCCCACACCTCTGGCCTGCACCCCAGCTTGTATGCAAAAATAAATAAATCTTTAAAAATAAAAATTTTTTAAAAGGATAGTTTCTCTTGAAAAATAAGCAATTAACAAAAAGAAAATCGTTGTATAAATATCAGACAAAATGTCTGAAAGAGGGACATTTCATAAATGATGAAATTGTTCATCCATCATGAGGAATTAGTTCTAAATTTAGTTACCTCATATTATCCTAAAAATAGATGAATAAAAAACTGACATACCTAAAAGGAGAAATAGACAATAGACTATTACAGTGGGAACTGTAAACACACATCTTGGTAATAAGCAAACAAATACTCATCAAGACTGTCGATTTGAACAACACAATTAACAGACAAGATGTAATTGACATATGTAGCACTCATCAACTACAGGATATATATTATTTTCAAGTACACATAGATCATTTGCTAAAATAGACCATATCCTGATGACAAAGCAAATTTCAGCAAATATATAAAGATTAAAATCAAACAGTATATTTTCTAATCAGTATAATAAAGTTAGAAATCAGTTACAAAAAGGTAATTAGAATGACAGTATATAAGTAGTATATAAGTATATATAAATAATATACTTCTAAAGTAATCTACTTATAAAAAACTTATTAAGTCAAAAAAATTGCAGTGGAAATTATTTTTAAGTTTTTAATTGAATGCCAATATAAACATGATGTATCAAAACTTGGGTGATATAGCCAAGGCCACTTAAAGGAAATCAGTGACCGAAAATGCATATATTAGAAAAGAAGTCTAGAAGTAAATGTTCTAAGTAGTCTTCCCAAAAGATAAAAAACGAAATCAAATTAAGGAAACAATAAAAATCATAAATGAATTAAATGAAAAACAAATATACAATAGGAGAAAATAAACCAAGAACAAAGTCATTTCTTTAAAAAGACTAATAAAATTAAGAACCTCTGCTGGTCAAGAAAAAAAAGTGACTAAGTGACTGATAACAGGAATGAAAAGGGAGCATCGCTATGAAACCTACATACATTAAAAGAAATAATAAAGTTCATAAAAATAGCAAGTAGAACTCTGGCAACTGAGGGGAAGGGAATGGAAAGCTGTTGTTTAGTGGTTTTGTTGGAAGATGAAAAAGTTCTGAACATCTATTTCATAATAATTAAGTATACTTAACAGTATTGAACTATATACTTAAAAGTGGTTAAGAAGGCAAATTTCTTGTTATGGTTTTATTACAATTTTTAAAATAATAAAAGGATAGTATACAACTTTGTTAGTAAATTTTGAAATCTAGATGAAACAAAATGCTTGGAAATTCAAACTACCAGCCCTCTTACCACGTTGCCAGTGCCTGCACCACTGTTTCTGCTGCCACTCCTCAACCGGTGTGTTCTGACATGAGCTGACACCTGCTACTTCTACACGCTCAACCACTCAGCCCTGCTGGCTTCAACTGCAAAAATGAAACAGAGTTTAGAAACTTTATTGTTTAACTTGCAGAGCAGAAAATCAGACATTAAAAGATTGAAGATGGAGGTAATTTAATAAACACCAACAACGACTGGCCCACATAATTTGAAAGCTATCTCAGAGATGTTAGCGGTCCCTTCAAGATTCAAGATCGACAAGGAGCAATTAACTGGCTTCTTGGTTTAGCAGTTAGACTTGAGTATGAGATAATGCTGGCCAGGTTAAATAGAGGCATGTGTGGAGTGCTCATAGGATTCTAGTTCTAGACTTCAGGGGTGAGTTTCCTGTGTTTATGATTTTGCACATATCAGTATACAGGTTATAGTACCTGGATTAAGAGTTTACTTAATAACATTGTGTAACCAATAATAATAAAAGTCAGTTGATCAGTAAATAAGATATGTTTACAGGTATGGGAGGATAATGGCAAAGCCAGCAACATACTTTTGTCTGAAATTCAGATGCTTTTTGTTCCTCAAGTAAACAGTTAACAACTAAGCAGATTACTGAGTAAACTCTTACCCATCTTTTATCTGCAGAGATTTGGTGTCAGTATCAGTGCACCTACACAAAAAGTTATTATTTCCACTTCTTACTATAGCACTCCTCATCTTTTGCTCATTTTGTTGTTATTGTTCACCTTTAACTTTTTACCCAGTTGGGTTATACAGATTCCTCTAGGGACTGAGACTCAGGGACAGAGATCAAACATCCTATATGATTCTCAGGGCCACTTTCAGAGGGCTGCTTTGTACAGATATCCAAAAAATTTTTTAATTCATCCCAGTTTTTCAAATGAAGTTTTTAATATAGAAAAGTTAAACAAAATTGAAGTGAGCCCATCACTCATACAAGTAGTCAGTGTATGAAAGCAGGCTTGTCTGTACTCTTTCTAACAGCTTTCATCTCCTCTCTGTTCATCATAGCATTTGAAAATTAAAAATAAAGTTGCTGAACTTACAATAGCTGATATCGAGACTTATAAAGCTATAATAATCAAGACAGTGTTGTATTAGTGTAAATGAAACCAAACCCAAGTTCAGCTACTTGTTATCCACAAGCCAAATACGAGGGAAGGGGCTGGAATTGAAACAAGGCAAAACGGGGGGTGGGGGAAATGTCACAATTTGTGGGTCCTTACCAGGCATTTATAACTGCAAGACAAGACTCAGGCTCAGGTTGTAACAACAATGGGGTTTATTAACAAAGGAGAAATTGGAGAAAAGAAGAGTCTCTAAGACCACACATGGCTGGCTGTTCTACCCCAGAAAGTGTCTGCCATGTCCAGTAGTCCACATCAAAAGCTGCTTGTGCCAGGGGGTGGTGTCCCTTTGACAAGAATCTGGAGCTGGTGGCACAGCAAAAAGTGGTGGCCCTGATCCAATTCGTAGTGGCAACTGGAGGTGATCACAAGTGGTACTGCTGAAATGGCACTGCAGCAACCAGCAGCACCTATCTGGAGACTAGGTTGGCCAGCACCAAATGCTGGACTAGACAGCAACAGAGGCAAGAGAACCAGGAGGTGGTGTCAAAGGATCAGAAATGGTGGGCAGCTCTTAGAGACAGCCAGACACAGGTCAGCAATGCCGGTCAGCATGGATCAGCAGGTGGCAGTGCCGAAAGACCAGGCACTAGTATTATAACTCTTATGCCAGGCATAAGCCAACAGCAAACAGCTTTTTTTGAGACATCAGGCATAGGCCAACGGTGCCAGTCAGCAGGTGATGTCAGAAGCAGGGCCAGAAGTCTGATGCTCAGGTCTCAAAGGTCTATGAAGACTTCAGAGGTCTGGAAGTTCTGGAAGGTCTGTGAAGGTCTTTACAGGAGAGGGTCTCGAAGAGTCTGAGTCTTCTAAAACCTCAGCTTCTATCATCTTCAGGGTACCAGTCTCTCAAGCCTAATTGGTCTGTTTTTTATTCCAATTCCAGTTCCAAGACTTGATTGATCCTTGTCGAGCGTGAGTCTTATTGGTTCCTGAATGATCTCAAAACCTTGAAAGGCACCATTAGGAGTTCAAACCTGACTGGTCCATGTACAATTCTGATGCAGTATTCAAAAGCAAAACCCCACCTGTATGTCCAAACTCGACCTACGCTCTGCTGAGGTCAAGTGGTCTCTCATCGGTAGTGGGCCCTACAGCAGAACTGGGTGTGGTGGTGCACTCAGGGGCTTTGCAGTGGATCTGGAGCTGGGGCGGCAGCACACCCAGCTACTGAGTTGCCACTCAGCAAAGCCAGCCATGCCCAGCAGCTTCAGGAAGCCTCAGGGCTCCAGTCACAATTTGGGGGATCAAGCAAAGCAACTACTACCTGGAGCCTCTGCCTTCGGAGAAAGGGTGAAGGTGTCCTGCCTGGAGCTGCCTCCATCATTTCTCTCCACACTCTCAGTTCCCTAGCCAGCCTTGGCACTCAGCTCAAGGTTGTTGAGAAGTCTCCTGCCTCAGCCATGCCTGTGAAAAGCAAGCCTTGAAAAGAAAGTTCAATGTGTTTTTTTTCCTTTTAGTGTTCTCAGGGTCTGAAAACAATTTAGCCATTTAGTCTTGGTTTCGTAAAGACAGACAAACAGATTACCGAAACAAAGTAATGCCCAGGAAAAGACCAGACATTACAATCAATGGATTTTTACCCAAGGTGCCAAAGCAGTTCAATGGGAAAAGGATAATCTGGAACAATTAAATTTTCGTAGGCAAACAGCTGAACTTTGGCCTTTGTTTCCCACCCTATACAAAAAGTTTAGTTGAACTAGATCATCCAAATGTATAAGCTAAAACTTCTAAATTTTCGTAGGCAAAAAGCTGAACTTTGGCCTTTGTTTCCCACCCTATACAAAAAGTTTACTTGAACTAGATCATCCAAATGTATAAGCTAAAACTTCTAACAAAGCACATAGGAGAAAAATCTCAGTGACCTTGGATTTGGCAAAGGTGTCTTAATCCTGACACCAAAAGTACAAACTATAAAAGGAAAAAAATCAATAAATTGGATTTTATCAAAATTTAAAACGTTTGCTCTTCAAAGGACATTGGTATGAAAATAAAAAGGCAAGCCACAGATTGGGGTAAAATATTTAGAAGACGTATCTGACAAAAGACTCATTTCTAGAATTTTTTTTTAAACTCTTACAACTCCCAAGTTGTTTTTGTTTTTGTTTTTAACTCCCAAGTTTTTAAATAGGCAAAAGATTTGAATAATATGCTTCACTCATGAAGATACAGAGTTGGCTAATAAGCACATGACAAGAAGTCCAATATCAGGGAAATGCTATTTAAAACCACAGTGACATCCTACTGCACTCCTGCTAGAATGGCTAAAATGTAAGAAACTGACCACCTTCTTATTGATTAGGATGCAAGCAACTGGAACGCTCAGGCCCATGGGAACATTCAGTGGTACAACCATACTAATCATGTACCCAGTTACCCAACCCAAGAGAAACGGGAGCTTGTGCCCACACACACACACTCATAGCAGCTGTATTTGTAAGAGTAAACATATACCATACAGTTCCATTCACATAAAATTTTAGAAAGATGCAAGCTAATCTTTCTGTGCCTGGGGATAGGAGTAGGATGGGAAGAAGAGGAGGGATTAACCAGAGATTCTAGGAGTAATGGATGTTCACTATCCAGAATTTAGTGATGGTTTATAGATGTGTTCATATGTCAAAACTCAAGTAATACACTAAATATGTGTATTCATTATATGTCAATTATATCTCAATGAAGTTGTCAAAACAAGTTTTTCAGAAAAGGAAATATAAGTATGGCTTACCTCTAAATAACACAAATAGGGGAAAATGTAAACTGACTATTTTATCACAGCACAATTATAAAGAGGCAATGGAAAGTATGTGTGGATGGAGTAGGAGGAGAATTCAGTGACGCCTAAGACTAAAAATTAGGAAGGATCAACATAGACATATTTTTAGGGACATGGAGGTAATAGTACAGGAATCAGCTCAAAGTGGCTATCTCTGAGAAAGGGGTGCTAATATATGTGGAATTAATTAGCTTTCTAACTCATGTGAAAGTATAACTTTAATATAAATTAAAACTTGTTCATGTATTATCAGTACCTTGAAGTCACAGCCCTCAGTGTGCCGAGCTAATGAAGGGGCTCTGTGCCCACCCCACCCCTGGACTCTACTAGGTGCCCAGACCAGAGGCTGGGGGTCCAGTGTATATTGTGGGGGAGGGTGTTCTTCAAAAGATGGAGCCCCAGATTTGTTAAGGAAATCCTTTTAAGTGCTAACCAGACAGCTTTTGCTTTGAAAAGCTCTAGTCAATCTCTTGGGGCCCTGAATTTTGGAATTTACAATGTGCTCAAATCAAGAACTGCCCGAATTCTCTTTTCATTTCTCTCATGATAAGACCCCAAAATGGCAATATTTGAGAAGATAATCCAATTTCTTGCCTCCAAGCCCATGGGAATCGTAGGCCTGATGACCTATTAAGTCTCATTTTTCTTCTTCTTTTTTTCAGGTGGTCACTTCTTTCATCGAAACTCTTTGTCCCCTCGAAGTCTGGTATATGAAAGTGAATTCTCCACCATCGAACCTTCTTTGGACATGTATGATGAGAACAAAACCTGATTTTTTTAATGGGCTGTTGGAGCTCACTTCCTTTGTGATATGATTTATGATCACCTTTCTTATTTTGTATTCTGTCAGCATTCGTTTTTGGAAGAATGGCAGCACTTTCCAAGAACAGGTTGAGATTCGGGGTTAAATTGCAAAGTTCCTCCAAGACAAGGCTTTGAGGACAGTGGTGTTGTTGCCCAGATATCCTTGTGGCACTGAAAATTGCCTGAAGCTGGCCACTGAATGTGGATACCCAACAAGCCTGACACTTCCAGAGAAGATGTGGGGGTCAGGGGTTCCTGTCGCATTGCAGATGTGCCTCTGAATAATCATAGGCTATTCCACATCGGGTGGCACTGGTTTCTAAGATAGGCTTTGTGCTCCCCACTTATCTTGCGCACTAACACCTACAGGCACTGCTGCACTTGCTGCTATGTGGCCCGCTGTTTCCTGGCTCTCATTCTACTTTCTGTTAAAGACCTCTTTCTAAAGATTCCTGAGAAAGTCTCGGCATTTTCCCTCCTGAGCCTGATCACCGAGCGCACCTCAAAGGGGCTGCGGACTGTGCAGGACAGGTACTTGTCCTCTTGTTGCTTTCCAGCCTCCCTCAGTGAGTATGGTGTAAAGTGACAGTTGTTTATATGACCACTGAAGTGCTGAAGGCCCTGTCCCCCAGGCCTGTGGATTTGTGTCTTTGCAACTGCTGAAAAGTTGGGGGAAGGGGCAGCACCTTTGAGGCCAGTCTGGCTGTCCCCTCTGGGCACACTGACCTGGGGTGTTGGCCAGGAAGCATCAAAATTAGAACGATTCTGCGTGCCTTTTTAAGATGGAACCGCCTCCTTGCTACTAGATACCAGATAAGCACCCCTGTTTGTCTTCACTGATCCAACCTAGTCCCTTTCCATCAGCCTTGGCATCAGCATGAAGAAGGCTTGACACTTACAGAAAAAGACCCGGTGGCCAGTAGACATCAGGGACACACATGCTCTTCCCATAAATCTAGGATGAGGCCAAGTTAACATCACAAGAAACATGTTTCTGAAAAGTAATACCAACCAGAACCACAGTGAGCAAATTTATAAAACAAATGGACACACCCTTTTTGCTCCTGGACACACCACAGTTCAGCCTGCTCCTACGGACTGATAACGAGCCTCGTGGAGGAGAGGAGGAGCAGATGTGTACCCGGTGATTGAAGCCATAGACTGTTACAGGTGGTGCCCCCTGGTGGCGGGGGAGGGTGTTGGTGATGTATTGAGATGGTAGTGAGAGAAAGGGAACTTGAGTCCCTGTATGTCTAGAGTGCAGTCCACAGCAGACCACGCACACACGTGACTCCTCCGGTCCTGTGGTTTCTGTCACCCGTCGAACAGAAGTCTGGCGTGAGCGCTGCCATTTTTCCATGTCTGCCCGGCTTCTCTCACAGCGTCTCTTCTCGTAACGTGTTGTGAAGTTGCCGCAGATGCAGTTGTGTCCAAACAAAACCCTCAGAGAACCAGGGTGGTGACAGCTTTAGGAACATCGCCTCAGAGTGACCAGCAGCTTTTCATTTTTAATCATTTGAGACTGGAACAGTGCAAGATTTTAAGGTCTTAGCAGTTTTTTCTTTTTACTTTTAACCAAGGGCTTTTGTTTTTTTTCTTTCCTTTTTTATAGTCTTTGTACTATAAAAATATTTTTGATAAGTAGTTTCAGGAGAGCACTGTTCAGAAAGAAGAGTTCACCACATAGGCTTTGTGGTGACAGAAAGTGTCACGCCGAGGTCATCACTGGCGCGGGAGGTTTCCACGGGCACCTGCGATTGTGCTGGGTCTGGTTCGTCTGACCACCGCGGCCCAGCTCTGACCACAATAGCCGCACCGTGACCTTGTTTTCGTGAAGCACAACTCCGAGCCCACCACAGCGTTTCTTCTGATGTGTGCAGTCTTAGAAAAGACTTTATACATTTATAGAACATATAGGCATATACATTAACTTTCACCGAGACAGCCCTTTACTAAGAAGGAAAACTTACTTGACAAGAAATTTTAAAAATCCAGACCTCTAAGAAGCTAATATAATATTATATTAATATGATTTTTTTTTTAAATTTCTGCTAAGTCTTGGGAACACATTCACTGTCAAGTAACCAAGGAGGCATTTCTTACAAGGGAATTCAGTCAGTGCTTCAGACAGTATTTGATACCCTTTTCCCAAGAATTGGGGCCACCTTCCTGTTCAGCTACAGAATGTTCTGTGTTTGTCAGAAGAGCCACTCACTCCTCTGTGAAGGTCATGTACTTCAGGAATAGCAAGGTGCTATGATTTGTTCCAAATAACAGCCTCTTTTCAGGTACCTGTGCTGAGCAGAAAGCCTCTGCCCAGCCACCCCTGAAATCTTGGTGGGAGTAGGGGACGGAGAGCCAGTGCTCGTTACCATGCACCTCAATTTCTGAGAAGCTAGACATTGGGGAGCAGCATTTATTGGCTGCAGGCATAGTTGGGATGCAGAGAGGTACTCTTTCTTCAGTGTCTGAGCACATCAGTTGTTGCACATCTTGCAGCGGTTGTTAACCAGGAGATGTATGATAATCTTTGATTGTTTTCTTGGAAGGCAGAGGCTTTTTGAAGAATGGAAGGGGTAAAGGAGTGAGCTACTTACACACAAACCCTTCTTCCACTGGACTGCTCTGAACTGGGTCTGACTCCTGCCTCTCCCAGCAGCATGCACTGGAGAGTGGATGCACACGGAATAGGGCCTGCAGGAGCCAGGACTGCCAGTTGACTGCCTGGGAGTTGAGTCGTGACAGTTCAAAATGCAAATCCTTACAACTGGTGATTTTTAATTTCCTAAGGGAAGAGCTACCCATAACCTTCCTTTACCCCTATTTCAGGGAGGGAGAGGAGGCTGTCGGCCAGAAAATAGCCAAGTCAATTGCAGAGGTCCGACTTGGAGCCACTCACTCCTGGTGGCAGTGGTGTTGCTGGGAAGAGTGGTCACAACTGCCTGCCTCTGCAGCTTCAGGGGAAGGCTAATTCTACCACCAGGTGGTTGGTGGTTAAAAACACCTTGCAAAGTCTGCTGAGCTCTGCTTTTGATGCAAGTTTCCATCTCCTGGCTCCTTCTCAGTCATGACTCAGAACAATGTCCAGATGGCACTACCCTGAACACCTGCTTTGACCCATGGCCAACCCTGCACGTGCCAGCTGTCCTAATGTACACAAAAGTCCATCTTCCAGAAGATTCTGTTGGAAAAGATTTAAACAAAATAAGGTCACTAAATGTAACTAACTTTAGATTTCCAGTGGGCTTTATAAGCTCTCCTACTTTAAATCCTCACACCAAGTTGTTCCTTTAGCTACATGTTAAATGAAACTGGTTTTAACAAAAGAAAAATCAAAATGTGGTCTGGCTGTTAGCCTTTATTTAGGTAGTAGTTTCGCTAGAGGAAAACAAGCAGGTGATATTAATCTCAGGTCACCTTGACAGATGCTAGCTATTCATAAATGTCATGAGACAAAAACACTGGGAAGTAAAATTCAAAAGGAAACAGTAGAATCATAAGGCAAACTTTGCAACAGATCTTTATTGAATTCTCACACTGTGCGAAGCACATTCTCCTGGGAGTTCAGGTGAAAACAGTGATGGTTAGGATTTGGGCTGTTAAAGAAAACTGGTGCATTAACAACCAGCTGGGACTTGAGACCAGCAAGATGAGGATAAGTGGTGCAGAGGAGGGTTTTCTCTAGGGGCAGATGGAGGGGCACAGTGTGGCTGTGACCTCAGGCTGCTGAGAAAGTAACACATTCAATGAAGACAACCCAAGAGGAGGGTGAGACAGGCAAGGGCCTGGGTTCTATTTCCAGTGTGGGAAAGCTTCACTGTGGCCCCCAGATCTCTGTTTGGAAAGAGAATGAGCTGGGGTGAGGATGGACAGGAAAGGTACTGCCATTCCTAGGGTGAGACCTGTCTTCAGGGCCAGGGCAGAGGAGAGGGCTTCATACTGATATTGAGATCTGACAGTGGAAATGAGAGAGCCATAAAATTGAAGTGGAAGCCCAAGTTGCTCACCTTGGTGACTGGGTGGGAGTTAGTAGGACCCAGAGGAGCCTTGTGGGGATACTCGAGGTCTGGGGCTGACAGGGCCTCTGGTTCAAGGCAGAGACATAACTGTGGATCTGAAGCAGAGGTTTGGTGAGTAAAGGGGTCCTGTGTGGCCCCTTTTGCATCAGAATTCCTGGGATGCTGTGGCTTAACTGTGTGTGCTACCTAGACTTGCCCGTAGGATCACAGTCTTCACAGGATCACAGGACCCAGTGCCACACATCTTCTGCCTGTCTGCTCCCTGCTCCCCCACAAAACACACACAGGCACGTACTCCAGGCAGTGTATTCTCACCCGTGTACACTCACTGCACTTAGAATCTCCCCGAGTGGATGTTCAGCCAAAATTTCTTTATTTCAGATGATAGCAGAAGCTAGAGTGGGGCTGAACTTGCCCAGTGACATGGGAATCAGGCTAGGGATAAAGACCTAGAGACTTAAGATTTGGACTTACGGAGCAACCAATTTAGGAAAAACACTAGTGTACTTTTGCTTTTGGAGGAAGCTGGCACCACCTCTCTGCCACGCCAGAGACTGACTGGCTGGCCTCCACTCCAGGAAATAAAGTGGGGTGATTGAGCTCAGCTCGGCATTCACTCCTAGTCCCTGGAGAAAAGGGTCATTATCAAGAGATGACCCTTGTGACACCCTCTGCTTAAAGGAAGTATGTTCCCTGTTAAGGGCAGTTTTTACAAGGGAGGTATGTCTGGTTTTGCCTTTTCTTTTGGCCATGCTAAATCATTCCAAAGCCCATAGGGAAAAGGATGAATGTTGAGTATCCATATTCACATCACATCCATGGTTATGGTTAAGATTGTTTCTACAGGACCAGAGAACACCTTAAATATTTTAAGTATCATAATATCAGAGGAAATAAAGACAGGAGTCAGAGGTAAGGTGTCTGTTTGCTGGTGGAATCCCACTTTCCTTACTGTCCTGCAAAACAGCAGGCAAAGCAAAGTGTGTGGACTCCACAAGCCTGTGCCTTAGGGGGACATTTCCCCCACAGAGGCCATGTCCCCAACTGGACTCCTCATTCCTCTGGGGTTATGGGGTAGGGAGCCATCTTGTGGCCTTGGATCTGCTCTGAAGGTTGAGTGGGGGAGATTTGCTGTCTTTCTTAGGGGTGTCTGGAAAGATCCCAACAAACTGAGCCGTGAAGAAGAGAAGATTTGCGCCCACAATAGACGGCGGGGTGGAGGGAGTGCAGAAGCCTGCTTTCTCCAGCGCTGCGTCCCGCCAGCCTTCAGTGACCATGGGAGGAACAGTGCTGCAAGCTACTGAGAGGCGGACATGGCAGTGCCCAAGACTGGGCTCTCTTGGCCCCACAAGGGCCTGTGGGGCTCCCAGGCCGTGACCTGACCTGGAATTTATCTGGGGTTTTCCCTCTTGTAACCCACCCCAGCTAAAACCGTGTTTTCTGTTTTCTTCATTCTTACTTGGGGGAAAAGGAAGATACATCATGACAAACAAACAAAAAAAAAAAACTTTGAACTTCAAGCAACTTGAGTATTAAGCTTTCAGAAGGGTTGAGTGCTGCTGGAGTGGCCCAGAGCTCTGTCCTGGGCGTTCTTACTTCCTCCCGTTGACCCTTCCAAGTGGAAATGAAGCCTGAAATGGCACAGACCTGGTGTGGACGCTGGGAGGCGTGGCGCTCTCAGAAACAGCAGACCTGGATGGTGCTCAGTAGTAAGCGAATTCTCACCCTCATTCTCCAACTCTTTTTACTGCTACTAGAAACTGTCAGGGGTTACAGGTAACTGTTCTGAGCTACTTTTTACAAATTTAACCCAACGTAAAGTGAACTCTGATTTGCTTTGAAAATTACCCTTCATCATTCAGTCCAATTATGCTATGTGATATTAAAGGGCTTTTCTATTTACTGACAGGTACTGAGCCAAGATGATTGTAAAAAACAAAAAAGGGGTTGGGTAGGTAGACTAGCATGTCCCAGGACATTTCTCTCCCTTCAGGTGTGTAAGCTGTTCCTAAGCAGAAAAGCTAATCAGTTTCCTACTGACTGCCAGCATGCTGTATGGAGACCAGTTACCAGGTGTGGCCAGAGCCAGGGTACCAACCTGAGATGACATGTGCCACCCTAGAGAGAAACGAAGAGGTCTCTCAGTGTCTTTTCATCCCCTGGAATCCCAGGCCTCTCTTGCTGACCTGACCAGAGGAAGGGAAGCTTCGACTGATGTTGGGGGGCCAGAATCTGGTATCCTGTGCTGAGAATGGAAAGCAGGGTCTACTCTAAAGTGGCAGTGGCTCTGTCTAAGGAAACTTGACCAATGTGATTACAGAAATAGGACGTACTATTTGGGGTATGGAGAACACCGTCACCTAATAGATCACTCCTTTTCTGTACCTCAGAAGGAGTTGGTCCAAACCCTAGGCCACATATGTCACAATTGTTTTGCCCCTCAGTAGCTTTTATACTCATATAAAATACTAAAGTTTCCCCTTTCATATTTGGGTCACTCAAAGAGCTCCTCGTATTCTGGATTCCTGCTAACTATGCACAACATCTCAGAGGATGGCATACAAAACTATTTTTCTAACTATAGCACAGGTAATTTGGGGTGGGGGAGGCTTGGGATATACCTAAATGTGGCAAGTGACTTATCTACCATCTTGAGGAATGAATGGGAAACTATGCACTTGAATTTTAATTCACCATTGGATAGCTTGTGCCAGAACACACACCAAATATCCAAAAAGAAAAATTGCTCAGTAGCTTAATTTCAGGGGCTCACTGTAGGGGAGCTTACCCTATCTAAAATACAGATGCTGCAAGTAGAATGTGAGCTGATTTATTGTCAATCAGATCTTCTAAGCCCATTGAAATGTTCTGGGCTGCACAACTCCTAGGTCCACATGGTTGATGTAAGTATAATTAAGTAGTGAAATTTATGGTATATACCTATATGCTGATAGTGTATACCTGTATGTGCGCAATTTGCTAATATAATCATTTCAATAAAAACATATTTAAAAAGATGGTTTGGCCACATGGAGTACTGTTCATACATCAGTGGAGACTTTTTTGGCTGCAAGTGACAAAAACCCAATCAAAAGTGATTAAGTAAAAGAGGAATATAGTGGCTCACAAAAGCTAAAATGCCGTGGGTATGCATGGTTTGGTCTTCAAACACTGACACCAGGACACATTTGCCAGTTTTGCTTCATCCAAGTGAGCTCCATCCTCAGGCTCAGGATGGTGGTAACCCCATCACCACAAGAGCTAATCTCTGGAACCCGGACCAGAATGCCATCACATTGGCCCTGATTGGCTTGGTTAGAAGCACATGGCCATCATGGAACCAGCCGCTGTGGTCACAGAGATAGATGCAGTGATGGCTGAGGCCAGCCTGGGTTCTACTTCTGCATCCCAGGAGTGCATTCAGCTTTACCTGAAGAGTCCTAAGGTGTGGTTCCCCCAGCAAAATCAAGATGCTGCACCGGGAGAAGTGAATGTTGGGGCGAAAGCAGCAAATATCCAATATATGTAGACAAGACCAAAATGGTGTGGAACCACCAAAAAAGGTGGAGCCATTAGAACCACCTCTGTCACTTACTGTTATGTGTTACGACATAGATAAACCTTGAACACAAATAAAGAGTACACAAAGGGCCACATATGTGATTTCATTTATATGAAGTATTCCTTTACTAGTATGCATTTGGCAAATCACTTCAACTATCTGGAGTTCAGTTTTATAGTCTCTAAAATAAGGATCATAAAATAACTACTTCATAGGGTTAAAGTATGGCAACTACATTTAAAGTAGTGTTATCATCTATCCAATAATGGTCTAATATCCAGAATATAGAAATAACTCTTAAAAATTAATTTTAAAAATCCAATATAAAATTGAGCAAAAGATAGAGGCATTTCTCCAAAGAAGATATACACATGACCGTCAGGCATATGAAAAGATGCTCAACATCATATGTCATTCAGGAATTGCAAAGCCAAACCACATGAGAAACTACATCATGTCCACTAGGATGACTATAATTTTTTTATTGTTATTTATGTCTTTTACATTTTGTATTCCCCTTGGGTAGCCCACCACCAATTCACCCGTGATCCATCTCCATGGTCCCTTGTATTCTTTTCTATTCCCTTTTGTGCCCTTATCTTCCCCCCCACCCCCAGTGTCTCTCTCCTATTTGGTTTCCCTATAGTCCTGTTATAAGTGAAACCATTCGATATTTTTCTTTTTCTTTCTGGCTTATTTCACTGAGTATGATTCCCTCTAATTCCATCCATGGGATGACTATAATTAAAAAAAAAACAGTATCAAGTGTTAACAAGATACAGAAAAATTGCAGCCCTCATACACTGCAGGTAGGAATGTGAAATGGTGCAGTCACTTTGGAGAACAGTTTGACAGTTCCTCAAAAAAGTTAAACATAACTTTTATCATATGAGCTTAAAATTTCACTCCTATGGATATACCCAGGAGAACCAAAAACATGTTTACACAAAAACTTTTATGCAGATGTTCATAGAAGCATTATTCAATGATAGCCAAAAAGAGAAACAACACAAATCCAAAAGATGAATGAATAAACAGAATGTGGCCTACATCCATAATATGTAATATTATTTAGCCATAAAAATGAAGTACAGAGACAAACCTTGAACACATGTTAAGTGAAAGAAACAAGACACAAAGGGTCACATATTGTATGATTTCATTTATATGAAATATTCAGAATGAGCAAACCTATCAAAATAAAATAGTGGTTGTTAGGGATGGGGATAGCAGGGAAATGACTGCTAATGGGAAAGGGGTTCCTTTTCAGGGTGACAAAAATACTCTGGAATCGGGGCCCCCCCGATGGCAACAAGGGGTTAAGTCTCAGCACTATGAAGCTATCAGCAGCCACTTCAGCATGAGTTCCATCCCCAGTCAGGGAGCTGACCCACGTGGGGCAGCAGACCTCTCCTTTCTCAGCTGCTGCTCTTCTCAGCAATGTATTTCAGTCAGTCCGCCTGTTCTGCTCCCTACTGTCTCTGGTGAATTTGCTCTCACACACGCCCCACCCCTTTGGCTTACACCCAGCTCTTGTGTGCATAAATAAATCTTTTAAAAAGTACTCTGGAATTAGTGGTTATTATTGCACAATTTTGTGAAAATACTAACAGTCACTGAATTTGCACTTCAAAAGGGTGAATTTTACGGAGTGTGAATTACATCTCATTTTTAAAATGAAGTAGGCTTAGAACATCCTAAGTGCTCAATAAACGTTTGTTCTTTTCCTTCTTGTAAATACAGTTCTCAATAGGTGACCTCCAGATCAGCAACATCAACATCAGCTAGGTATGTGGTGTTATAAATGCAAATACTCTTAGGTGGGTCTCAGTAATCTGCTATAACAAATCCTGCAGGTGATTCTGATGCATGTTCCTGATTGAGAACCACTGGAATGAAAGAACAAAATAACCCTTTACAGGGCGTTAGGAACTTCCAATTTCTTCAGGGTTGGTTTCTCCCCAAAGAGCACACAATGACATATCATCACTTTAAGCTTCCAAGGTCTTAAAGAAAACCTGCCTTTACAGCATGTTAGAAGGCTTTCAATCACTCTGGTTTGCCGAACATGAAGCTTTTTGTACCTGTATGTATCATATTAGATTCCTGAATGCCAGAGACAGAAACCCAATTCCAAATCAGTTTAAGTCTCACAATATGATTCTAAAGTGCCCCTTTCCCCCTTTCCTCTTGCCAGATCCTGCAGGGCTTGGCCAGAAGGGTGATCCTGGTTATTCCCAGATGTAGTTAGCAGCTCCCCCTGTCCCTCAAATGGGTCAGTGTTTGGACAGTGAGGGTTCTGACCCTTACAGGTCAACACAAAGAGAGCAGGGATCCATCTTCCCCCAAGCCGCGCGCCGCATGTCTGATCACTCTCAGAAGCCTCCTCTGGTCCCACAGCTGGCCCTGCTCCAGACTCAAGATGACCCGGCCCCACTGTCCCCAATCTGTCAGGTGAGACAACACTGATTTCTGAGCAGCCTCGGGGCTCCCTGACAACTTGTCCGAGGCTCGCGGAGGTTCTGTTCTAGTGTGAAAATTCCGAAAATTACCACCGTCCAACCCCTTTCCAGCCGCCTTTTGCAATGTTAGGAGGCGCTGGGCTGTACGACACGATCAATCAAAAGTGTATATCCATATACTGTTTCTTTCCATCCTCCTCCGAAGCCTGGGCAGGTGTCATAAAAAGCCAGGGGGGCCTGCACAACCAGTTCCTCTGCTATGCCGTTCCGGAAGAAGCACGTGACCGCGGGTTGGACCGTTCCGTTCCTCCTCGCTAGGGCTGCACTGCCGGGGCCCGGGGCGAGGAGGGCGACAGAGAGCCGGACCGGCTGGGACAGGCGAGCCAAGGGCCGGAGGCGGGGGCGGGCCCGGAGAATTTACGGGCGCGCGCCCGCGGGCCGGGGCCGCCGTTCCGTGGGTCCGGGCGCCCGCCAGGGGGCGCCGTCCGCCCCGCCCCGCCCCGGCCCGCCCCTCCCGCTCGGCACCGGCGACTGCGGCGGCGCTTCCGCCTGGCGGACCTCGGCCCGGTGCGAGCGGCGCCGCGATGTGGCTGGGCCCGGAGGAGGTGCTGGTCGCCAACGCGCTGTGGGTGACCGAGAGAGCCAACCCCTTCTTCGTGCTGCAGCGGCGCCGGGGCCACGGCAAGGGCGGCGGACTCACGGGTGAGAGGCGCGGAGCACCGGGCCTGTGGCCGCCGACTAGGGGACCGGTACGACCGAGCTGGGACAGGCCCGTTCTCGGGCGGCGCCACGGACGCGCACGTCAGCGCGCGCGGAGAGGGACTGGGGGCGCGAGTAGGTGCTGAGGCAGTCTGGGGGCGGACGCGAGGAGCGGGCCTCGAGGGTGGGACGTGAGCATCGGGCTGGACCCGGGTGGGGAGAGGGCCGCGATGCGAGGATGGACCCGCAGCGGGGCGGGGGCGAGGAGGGCGCAGCTTGGCCGGGCGGGGGACTCCGGAGGGTATTTGCGGAGGTTGATCTGAAGACTTCGTGAGCCCGCACTGCAAGCTGGCAGCTGCTTCTGCTCGCACTGAGTGCCCGTGAGCTGAAAGCGAGATTTCCTCCGCCTCAGTTTCCTTAAGTGCCTCTGAAGAGCCAAGTGACACAAGCACGCGTTGACTTTTGCTTCCTTCATTCCCAAACCCTCGAAAGAATTGCTCTTTTAGCAAAATCTCTCGTACGCCCACCCTCCCCAAGCCCCCCTTGGCTGCTGGCCTCACCCCCAGCCTCTCCTCAGCCACTTTTTCTGCAGCTCGGTACAAGCTGAGCTGCGGGCTGAAGGCTGCTGGATTACCAGTGTTTTGTGTTCTGGTGAGCTAGTCAAAGTGCCCCTTTGCCTCCCTGGGTTCCACACTGGCGGAGAATAGGCTAACACCTCACAATGGGTGCCGTGCAGAATCCAGGGCACATTCCCTGGTGTGTTGTCCAGGACCTCTCCTGCTCCAGGACCCCTAGGCACCACCAGAACAAAGTTGTGACAGGCTCAGGGCTCTACCAGGGCCTGTGTTCCTGGGACAGCCCGATGTTGCCATACAGGACTGTTACCCCAGTGTTGCTGGAGTTACTTATCAAGAAAATTTTCTGTACTCAATTTAAACATCAACAGCTGATACAGACCTACCACCTTCAAACAGAGACTTCCCATGGAAAACCACCAGCCCCTGCCACTAGTGTCTCCTGGGCTACACCTCCTAATGTGGAGGAGATTGTACTTCCCAAGAAAACTCATTCTTCCCTTTAGTGCCTTTGGCTCCCTCCCAACAGTATGAGAATCACAGGAGCTAGTGCTGGACCTGCCTCCTGGACCAAGCTGTTTCAGGACAGTTAGCAGCCCCCCTGGAGAGACTGACCAGTGATCAAACTTGAAAACTACTGCAAATGTGTTTGGAAAGTGAGACCCTGGTGCCCATTGCCTTGTGTTGCATCAGTATACCAGTGTGCCAGATTCGAGGACCAGCATGCTTTGGGCGCTTGCTCTGGGTTTCTGTAGTCCATCTTGGTGGGTAGACAGGCCCCCTGGGGCATCCTACAGAGAAGATCCTTTCTGCCACACTCATTTGTGTGTGTCCCCAACAATGGAGATCTCTGAATCCCCCCAGGAACCACTCCTTGAATTCCCTGCTCTCACCGTGGCCTCTGCTGTGGCCTTCCCTGTGCCATTTTAGACATAGTGACCTTCCTGGTGTGGTGCTATCCTGTAGAGGAACAGCTGGTGATGTGGTTTTATTAAAACTGTCTTTTAAAAACAGATGCCAACCTGAATTCTTTGTTGAAGAGTTTGAGAATGACAAGATGGATGCCCATTAAAAGCTTTTGGGTCTTGCATCATAGATATGCCAGCAATGTAGAAATTACATAAAATTCCAAAGACCAGAAGAGTAACCCCACACAAACAGAAAAAGCTTATTCCAAATGCAAATAAAATTAGAATATGCTACTTTCACTGTAATTTAGAAAGACATTTGAGAATGTTTGGTAAATCAAGTGAGATTACAGATGCCTGCTTACATATATGTGAAAAGTGCCCTCTTTTATAATTGTTAATTTTATCTATTAAAGACTGATATTTTTAACAGTCATATTAAAAATATGACATGAAACAAAAGTGTTGAAGTTGAGTAATAAAATCAGTAGAAATTACTGTAACATCAACAGAAAAATGCTAACAAAATACTTTCAGGTTCTACCTAAAATTCTGCACTTGACTAGAAAGGGGGAGGGGCAATGCAATTCAAATAGGAGCAATGAACAGATTTTTAGATTGCTTGATAATTCAGAGGCAGTGTAAAAGATAAACTTTTCCTCTGATTTGTTGGAGAAATCGTGACATTGACAAAAGGTATTATGTGATGAGAAAGAAAACTTGAAATGTCCTAAAACTGCTTCTGTCAGAGATGGGGAAAGGCCTGAATCAATGTTTTCCCAAATTGAACAGTTCTAAAAATATCTATGTATTTTTCAGTCATGACTGAGGCTGCAGGGAACTTCCTTAAACTTAAAATAATAAACATGGGTGGTCTTGTGGCAGATGCATGAAATTACACAATTATTATTGTCTTGCAACAAACCAATCAGAATAATAATACAAGGTCAGAAATGTCTGGGGGAGACTTTTCTTAAGAGACACATTTGGCAGTTAATAAAACATGTATTTTCTCCCCTGACTTTATTACATTTGTGGTCTTGTTCTTTTTTGTTTCTAATATGTAACTGCTATTTCCTTATTCTAGAGAAATACTTGTTTTCAAACCTAATTTTATACTTTTCTTAAAGAGGACCTCCCAGAATTTCTTGAGCTGTGAGTACCATAAAATATGTCCCTCCCTGCAAGTATTTCTCTGTCAGGAGAAGCAGAAGCTTCCTGGAAGAAGTAGAGGGTGGGTTGATAGGGAGCAGGCATGGACTTCCTTTGAGGAAGAAGTCATTTGATGAGAAGGTGATTCAAGATGTCCCTCCTCCCTGGGCTAGGATGTTGGGGACAATGCCACCATTCTGGTTACCCTCCCTCACTTTCACCCTCTCTCTGCCCTGCTCACAGGTCTTCTTGTGGGTACTCTGGATGTGGTGCTGGACTCCAGTGCCCGTGTGGCCCCTTACCGCATCCTGCATCAGACGCAGGACTCGCAGGTCTACTGGACAGTGGCGTGTGGTAGGTGCCCTGACTCACCAGGCATGCTGGGTTGGCTCCTAGGAGGCTGGGGGGGTGTGGTGCTGGCATTCCTGGGCTGGATAGTGCCTACTGAGAACCAGGCTGCTCCTAATTCCAACAGCACAGCCTTGGCCCACATACAGCTTAGCTCAGTGAAGGAGCCAACTGTACACAGGTGGAGGATGGCCCCTCAAAACCTGGAAGCCTCTCCGAGGACTCTGCTGGGGCAGTGTCCACATTCTGGTGCCTACCTTTCCCAAAATAGATAAGTTGATTCTTATTATTTGTTTACTCCATTTTTCAAACTTCCCTACTTGATAAAATGTATCCATAAACCCCAAAATCAGTACTTGAGGTGTCTTTTTGTGTTCATTTTTGGGAATGTGCATGTCCAGAGTCTCAAAAAATTCAAGTTTCCAGATACGCAGGTCCCCAGATGAAGTGGGACAAGGTTTTCTTCTGCCTTCTTGTTTCGACTCAAACTATAAACAAGTATCCTTTCCTTGGCTCTTCAAGTGCCATGATTTTTGTGAATTGGGGAAGGGCTGGGGGAAAGGTGGTGATTTTACTGCTTAAAATGGCCCAAAGTATAGTGCTAAAATTCTGAGTGGAGTTCCTAAACTCAGAAGCTTCGATGTACTTTTTGGAGAAAGTGTGTTAGAGGAAGTTCATCCAGATACAAGTTAAAGTACAGCAAGCTTTGGATTCAGTTTCAGTAACAATGATATGCATTGAAGAAGATGTCTTTCAACAGGACACATAAAACAGAGTTATGTATTGATGGGTTGGTGAAAATGTAACCAGAAGCTCTCAGAAACTTAGCCCTGTAGCTCCCCTGGGATCATCATTGGCAAACTTGGTGTTTCAGAACCCACAGATAGGAAAAAATCCACATATAATTGGCCCCTCATGTTCAAGCCCTTGTTGTTCAAGGGTCAACAGTAGTACATGCTCTGTATTTTGAAGATGAGGAAACCATAGCCGAAAGGGGTTAGGTAACCAACCCTACCAAGTTCACACAGAAGTGCAGTTCAGGCCCAGAGTATCTGCTTATACCTGAAGTGCTGAATCTTTTTCTGTGCTCGAAGCCACAGTGGCACTATCCTTGGGAACAATGATTTTCCTTGGACACCTGAGAAGATAGGACAGCTGGGTCTCAGCTTTGGGAGGGGAGAGGTCAAGAGGTGAAAGCACAGGGCAGGCAGCAGCTTATACACCACCCCTTCACAGGTGGGCCTTGCTCTGGGTGCTGGGCTACACAGATGTCTTCCTCCTCGCAGGTACCTGAGCAGAGTGGCCTACCCCTTTGTGGAAGTGATTGAACAAAGGCGTAGAGGGTGAATTTATCCAAGGCCAAACTGGAAGCCTGCAGGAGCCCTGCTCTCCTGGTTCCAGAGCCTGAGTGAAGCACTGGGTGAGGGATGGGGAAGGGTAGAACAGAGTCCAGTTTCCCAGCCGAAAAGCGGCACTTCCTGTTGAGTAGGGACTGTCCCTGAGAGGGGCACAGGAGGTTAGTGTATACAGGGGCCATGCTTTGCTCTAGAATGGCCCTGGAGGTTTTCATCTCTGTTTCAGCATTATTCTTTCTTAGAGAGCAGATGGGGAAAGGACAGTGACAGTAAGAGCAGTCTCTTCGTGGGAAGAGAAATGGAATGTAATGGAGTATGGCCATGCTGTGTGAAAACCCCTTTTGTCACATCAGAACTTGGCAATGGGGAGCTCCAGCCCCAAGCTTCAGACCTTCCACACTGACCTCTTCCTGCTCTGCCATACCCCCAGCCCTGCCCTGGCCTCTGCCCAGCCCTCTCTCCACCTCAGCTCTCCAAAACCAAACATGGTCCTGCCGGCTCCTGCCCAAGGAACCCCAACTTCTTAACCTGCCATTAAAGAACTTTCAGGATCTGCCTCCTCTTCCCCCTCTTCCCCACCTCCCCCCCTTCCCCATACCTGTCTTTTAACCTGAGAGGACACTCATGGAACCTGAAGTTCCCAACCACACCTGTCCTAGCCCATGTGTGTACAGTGTCCCCTGCGTCCACCTAGCCTTCTCTTCCCACTTTGATGCCACCCCCAACCCCCATGACTACCTTCACAGGTTCCCCAGGCCCACATATCCACTCTTCCTTCTTACTCCTCTAGACTTGCCACATCTCCAGGGTCACTTTCATACAGAAGGTTTGCTAGTTTTCCTGAGGTTAGGCTCAGCAGGGCAGCCTGGGCTAGGGTTATGCTTTGGTCACTCCCCAGCTGTGTGACCTTGGGCAATATACTTAACTTCTCTGTGTCTCAGCTTCATCCTATAAAGTGAAAATCATGGTGGGGCGGCCCTCAGTGCTCTTTCCCATCTTGCAAGATGGTGGGTGAAAAACCTGAGAAGGCAACTACTAAAGAGAAGAAATGGCAAACCGGCAAGGTTAAGAAGACCAAGGCCAAAACCCCTAAGAAGGGGAAGCCCTACTGTAGCCGAAACCCTGTCCTAGTGAGAGAAATTGGCAGATAGTTCCAATGTGCTATGTATTCCAGAAAGGCCATGTATAGGAGGAAGTATTCAGCAGCTAAATCCAGGATTGAAAAGAAAAAGTAAAAGATTCTTGTACCCTCAGCAGTTGGTAGTGACAACAATGGCAGTACCTGAGTGTCTGCAAAATGCCTCAATACCATCCTACTGAAGAGTGCCTTGTTGAGCCTCCCCTTCTGTCAGCGTGTGAGAAAACTGTGAACCACATTGCTCCTGGGACCATGCTGACCATTCCAACTGGGTGGCACAGAGGCAGAAAGTTTTCTGACACAGCTGGGCAGTGGCTTGCTACGTGTGCCTGGACCTCTGTCCCTCAATCCACTTCCCCTGCATAGGACACACCAGAAATTTGTCATCACCACCTCCACCAACATTGACATCAGTGGTGTGAAGATCTCAAAACATCTCACTGATGCTTCCTTCAAGAAGAAGCTGCATCAGCCCAACATCAGGAAGGTGAGATCTTCTCCACAGAGGAGAAATAATGAGATGAGAGAGCAGTGCAAGATTGATTAGAAAGCTGTGGACACACAAATTCTGCCAATAATCAGAGCTGTTCCTCAACTCAGAGGACCTCCACTCTGTTTGCTCTCACAAATGGATTTACCCTCACTGATTGGTGTTCTAAATACCCTACAAAGAAGCTAATTAAATAACGCTCATGTCAATAACAAAATGAAATGAACATCATAGTACCTGTCTCCAAAGTGCCCCCCAAAATTAAATAAAATTGCCTGAAAAGTTCTTAAAACAGAAGTAACTCTTCTTTCAGCTAACTTGTAAAAACTTTTTACTCCCAGTACCTATTAGAGAGATGGCATAATTTGTTACTTAGTGCTAAGTGAAGATTGTTACTTTTAACTAATAATTATTTGAAATGTACATATGTAAATATTTATAATTTAAGTGCAGGCAAGATTTCTTGTTTTAGGCAGCCAGGAACACTTGTGTAAAAGACAATGATACAGCAGAGTTGATTACATGGGAATATAACTTCTGTTGCGTCGGGAGCAACACCGCACAGATACACGGGAGTCGTGGAGCAGGCTACATGATGCAGGATGCTGCTCAGTGAGCGAGATCCTGGCCTTTTTATTATCAGAATTATCATACAGTATCAGTTAGAGGTTACCAGGACAAGGAGAAAAAATGGATAACACTAAAGAATGTTTTTGTCATTAGGGGCTTCAGGGAGCATGAGTCTGCTGACCAGGTAATTCTTATCTGTTTGGCCACCAAATGTTATAATCGAAATTATACCCTAGACCCTCAGGTATGGTTCTAATCTTATCAACAAGGCTTTCCACGGATCAGCTTCTGGGTTCCCTTGTCATTAACTGGTCCTCAGTCCCCCCGGGCATTCCCGGTCATACCTCGTAATGCATAAGTCAGGAGTACGTTTTATGCACCTGTCGTCAGCCCCCTGGGCTTTCCCAGTCATAACTCGTGGTGCATAACCTTCCCAGAATGATCAAGCTTTCTGCTCTTGGTTGATATGAAAGGCACCTTGTAAGGTTTTGCTATAACTAATTAATTGGGCAGTTTTGACCTTGTATAGGAATGCAGAACTGTAGATAACAATTGGTGGTCAAACAGGCTGCTTAAGTTTAGCAGACCCACAAACTTCCAAATTCAAATGTGGGTGCTTGGCAAAAAGACATTGAGAGGGCCTCCCTGGTGGCAGGGGTTAAGTCTCAGCACTATGAAGCTATCACCAGTCATTGTGGCATGAGTTCAAACCCCGGCCAGGGAGCTGACCCACATGGCGCAACAGACCTCTTCTGCCTCACCCGCTGCTCCTCTCAGCAGTGTATTTCAATCCATCCGCCTGTTCTGCTCCCCACTCTGTCTCTGGTGAATCCTCTCACCCTCCCCCCCCCACACACACCTCTAGCCTACACCCCTATTCTTGTATGCATAAATAAATAAAAATAAATCTTAAAAAAAAATAAAGTGAGAGAGAGAGAGATTCCCTACCTCTACAACTAGACTTGGTCTCTGTGCACCAGGAAAAGGAAGCCATAATAGAGATGCAAAGAAAAATGAAAGGAAAAAAAGAGACATGGATAATCCAGGAATAATTTTCTTATATGTTGTGATTCACTGTAAATTGTAGGAGCCTGGGTTTTGTCTTTTTCACCTAGGGGAGACTTTTTCTACAGAATTTCTTGTTAGGGCGGTGAGCTGGTTGGGCAAATGTAAAGAAACAAATCGGGCCTCCCTGGTGGCGCAGTGGTTAAGCGCTGAACTGTGGAACTGTCGGCAACAGCGACATGAGTTCAACGCTTGGCTGCGGAGATTCCCACATGGTGCGGCAGACCTCTCCTGCCTCCCCCGCTGCTCCCCTAAGCAGTGTGTTTCTGTCTGTCTGCCTGTTCTGCTCCCCACTTTGTCTCTGGTGAACCCTCTCGTCACCCCACACCTCTGGCCTGTACCCCAACTTGTATGCAAAAGTAAATAAACTTTTAAAAAAAGAAATCAGCCCTAACCAAGACTGACTGGCTGTGACATGTGACAGAACAATGAGCAGGTGCCTGGCAGGGGCCAACTCAGCCTGGCCAAAATAGGGCCAGGGCTTACTCTTCAGTTGGTCAAAAAGAGTTGTAGGGAAGGATGAGGTGGTGGGTTGAGGTGCTCCAGCAAATATCTGTGGTCCATAGCCATGTAAGATTGTGCCTTACATGCTAATGTTCCCCCCTTGCCAAATGTGCCAGCCTGCTGGGTCACTGGTTTGACTGGACCTTCTGGATTTTCACAGACCACAGCAGACTGTTCCCCAAACAGCTCTTCACTCCTCTTTTTAGTCTTATATTCATTTACTCAGAAAACAGTTCTTGAGTACAAACCCTGTGCTGGGCACATGCAAAACCCCAAAAATGGTTTCAGGAGGGGCAGAGGAAGCCAGGGCAGGTGGAGACTTCTTTCATCCTTTGATTCTCCTCCTTTTTGAATTCTATGAAGGAACGGAAGAATTGCTATTCCCTCCCTGTGGGTGTAGCACTGTGTTGCCTTCTCTTAAGTTTTTCCATTTCCTGAGTGGACGTATCTGGTTTCTGAATGAGGGCTGGGAGCTGCTGGCCCCCAGTAGTAAACCAGCTGACCAAGGTCTGGAGTCCTTCAGGGAGCCCCGGCTGCCGTTCCTGGGCGCTTGAATTTCGAGAAGAGCAGCAGTTACTTACACCAAATCTATTTAATGACATGTATACCAAAGACCACGTTGAGTCCTCTCATCTTGCAGAAAAATTTTGTACATAATCAAGCTTGCAGATGTATGGATGATTTCTAGGAGGATAATAGAAATTTAGTGCTCACTTTCTCTACTTTAGAAAAGGATGGAAGCTTTCTTTTTCATGTGACTATATGACTTTGCCTGAAATGATTTTATTTTTGTCCTTACTATTTTTTTACTTTTGTCTATTATGACTCGCTGTAAATTGTAGGATTCTGGGTTTAATCATTATAACTCTTGTTGTGTACAGATTGTTGTGGGGAAGAATTGGGGTGTAGGCTGAAGGTGCAGGAGTAAAAGAATTCACCAGAGACAGAGTGGAGAACTGTAAAGGCAGATTTATTGAAATACACTGCTTGGAGAAGCAGCAGGTAAGAGAGGAGAGGTCTGCTGCCTAGAGAGGGTCCCAGGCTCTAGCTATACTCCAGGCATCATTGATTGGCTAGGGTGACTTGTCTGTGTGCTGACTGATAATCCATATCAGCAGCATAAAGATCAATTCCTAAGGCAGTCCCCATGCACTCCCTTTATCCATTCAAACCTCCCAGACTTGTTTGCTGGGTAGGGAGTGGGGGCTTAGTTTTTAAATTTAACAAGGAAGAGTAAAGATTATAGTCACTTGGATATACCAAATTAAGCCACCCCATCTCTCATCTTTGAATTTGTGTTTATGGCCTGGTGATTTTATGATTTTCCTTTTCTTGCTTGCCTAGGTTCTTCTCGCAAAGAAATCACAAAACACTGGGAATGGCTGGAAAATAACTTACTCCAGACACTGTCCATATTTGACAATGAGGAAGATATCACCACCTTCGTCAAGGGCAAGATACATGTAAGGATCACCTTCTACCATTTCTCATGCACTTCTCTGGCCTGGCAGTGTTCACGTTATGTCATCTTACTTAATTTTCAAACAGCACTTTGTAGGTCTTACCCCACTTTACAGAGGTGGAAACAAAGTATGTGCCCCCATTCTCTTGGTGTTGAAAAGGCAGTTGAACTCATTGCCCTTGAAGGCCCTGTCTTTTCTGGTTAGCCACTGGAGTCTGACTATACTTAGCTTGGTGTTTCTACTCCCTGCAAAGGGCTGTTGGGGAACAAGCTATTACTCCTCTGCCCTCCTAGGTCACAGGCTCAAACATAATAAAATTGACACAAGAGAGATTAGCACAAGAAAAGATAAACTTTAATACTTGCACACTAAGTCCTGTACATAGACTAGTGGACCCTCTCATCTGGTCATTCTAGTGCAATTATGTCGTCTCTACCTCAGGAGGGAAAAACAACAAAAAACTTTGTAATTTAAAGAAAAGGACCTTTCATCTCCAGACCTTATAAGCCCTAGACGGGGGTGGTAAGATTATGAGGCTGTCTCCCACCTCCCGGACCATCAGGGAGGTCCAAATTTTAGGGAAATAGATAATTAGGCAAAACAGCATTCTTGGATCGTCTATCTCTTAATTTATTTCCATTCATAATCATCAGCAGGCCACTTAAGCTCATCCTGGGGCAGCCTATCTTGGTTGCATCAGGGCCTTAAAGAGTAAATATACAGATACATAGCTGGGGTGGCAAGGTGCTTGACTAACATCAGATGGGGTTGCAAAGTACAGAATAGTTTGAAGCATGTTTCTATTATAATGCTGGTAAATGCACAGGCCCTTTGACCCTGCAATTCCATTCCTTGGACTTAACCCTGCAGAGTATTCATGTGTGCAGAATGACATATCAGGATATTCCCTGCAACACTGTCAGCAAAAGGATTGAAAACAGGCCCATGGTATGAAGGGAAGCTGCTCTTCTCTCCTCTGCAAATTGAGAGTGACAGTTCTTGCAAGTGTAGCAGTTGAGTACTTTCTATGAGCACTTTATAATCAGGAGACTTGTTAAGTCATATATGGTATACTTAATGGACTGTCTTACAGCTATCAAAATAATAGCTGAAAATTGTAGTAATGTGTAAAAACTAATATTATTGTGACATTTAGGTTATTTCCTCTTTAGGGGATAGTTAACACTATAATGAGTGTCTACCTGAGTGTATTTGTATGTCTTTTTCTTTCTGTTTGACTAGTGCCTTAGGTTAGATTCCTAGAAGGACTCTTACCTGGTCAAAGTTTCATGGTTCAAAGTTGGCTTAGGCAGGCTCTGGTAAAGTCATAACACCAGAACTTTATTTTTTGTTGTTGTGGTGTTTTTGTTTTTGTTTTTAAAGATTTATTTATTTATGCATATAAGAGCTGGGGTGTAGACCAGAGGTATGGGGGGTGAGAGGAGTCATAAGAGACAGAGTGGGGAACAGAACAGGCAGATTGACTGAAATACACTGCTGAGGAGAGCAGCAGGTGAGACAGGAGAGGTCTGCGCTGCCATGTGGGTCAGCTCCCTGGCCCGGGATCGAACTCATGCTGCAGTAGCTGCGAATAGCTTCGTAGATTTAACCCCTTGCACCACCAGGGAGGCCCTGTTGTTGTTGGTTTTTAATTTTTTTTTTAACTGAGGTAATATTTAGCTGAGGTAATACCTCCATCAGGTACCATAGTGTACCCACCACCAGCTCACCCATATTCCACCACCATAGACTATTGGGCTTCCTGTCCTCTTTATTCTTTCCCATTCCCCGGACCTATTCCTCCTTGGTGTTTCAGTTCTACAAATCAACTGTCAAGGGTTAGTTTTTCAGCTTGTCTTTATATGACTATTTGTTCTGTTACTTTATAGTCCACATGTTAATGATACCATCCAGTATTTCTCTTTCTCCTTCTGATTTGTTTCACTTAGCATTTTCCTTTCAAGCTCCATTCATGTTGCCACAGATGGCATGAGTTTATCTTTTTTGACTGCTGAGTAGTATTTCATTGTGTATATATATCACATCTTCTTGGTTCATTCATCTGTTCTGGGGCACTTAGGTTGTTTCCGTAGTTTACCTGTAGTTGGTACTGCTGCAATAAATATGAAAATGCAAGTTTCCTTTCAAATTAGTGTTTTTGAATTTTGGGAGTAGGTGCCTAGGAGTGGAACTACTGGGTCAAATGACAGATCCACACTTAATGCTTTGAGACTCCTCCGTACTGCTTTCCATAAGGGCTGAATCAGTTTGCATTCCCATCAGCAGTATAGTATTCCTTCCACACCCTCACCAGCATTTGTTTCTGGTCTTTTCAATATGAACCATTCTCACAGGTGTGCCATGTTATTTCATTGTGGTCTTGATTTGCATTTTACTAATTGTAAGTGATTGTGAACATTTTCTCATGTGCCTGCTGGCTGTTTTAGAATCATCTTTGGAGAGGTGTCTGTTTTGTTCTTTTGTCCACTTTTTGATTGGGTTATTTGTTTTGTTTTTGTAGCGTTTTATGAGTTCTTTGTATATCTTTGATATCAGTCCTCTGTCAGCTGTATGGTGTGCAAATATTTTCTCCCACTCAATGGGGCATCTTTTCATTTTAATTATAGTTTCTTTCGCTGTACAGAAGTTTTGAGTTTGATATAATCCTAGCTGTTTATATACTGTTTTGTTTTCCTTGCCATTGGGAACAAATACCTAAAGGCAATCCAAAGCTTATGTCATGAAAAGTTTTGCCTGTGTTTTCTTCTATGTATTTTATGGTTTCAGATTTGACATCCAAGTCTTTGATCCATTTTTAGTTGATTTTGGTGTATGGTGTGAGATCGTGGTCTAGTTTCATTCTCTGAATGCATGAAGCTATCCAGTTTTCCAACAACATTTATTGAAGAGGCTATCCTTGTTCTATTGTATGTTTTTGGCTCCTTTGCCATAGATTAGCCGTCCATACATATGTAGGTTTACGTCTGGGTTCTCAGTTCTATTCCATTGGTCTATGTGTCTGTTTTTGTTTCAGTGCCAGGCTTTTTAAATAATTGTGGCTTTATAGATAGAGGTCTGGACATGTGATACCTCCATTCTCTTTCTTCTTTGTCAAGATTGCTTTTGGTATTCAGGGTCTTTTGTGATTCCATATGAATTTCAGTAACATTTGCTTTAGTTCTTTAAAATATGCCATTGATATTTTTATTGGGATTGTGTTGAATCTGTATATTGCTTTGGGTAGAATGGCCATAATGACAATGTTGATTTTTCCAGTCCATGAGGAGGGAATATTTTTTTTATTTCTTTATGTCTCCTTCTGTTTCTTTCAATGTCTTACAGTTTTCTTTGTATTGATCTTCTATCTCATTTGTTAGGCTTACACTTAAGTATTTAATTTTTGCTATTGTTGTAATTATAAATGGGATCACTTTCTTAATTTCCTCCTCTTCTGTCTCATTGTTTGTGTATAGCAAGACAACTGATTTCTGTGTGTTGATTTTATACCCTGCCACTTTGCTAAACCGATTGTTTTAATTACTTTTTCCATGGAGTCTTGAAGGTTCTCTCTATATATTATCAAGTCATCTGCAAGTAATGATAACTTTACTTCTTTCCCAATTTGTATATCTTTCTCTTTTCTAATTGGTCTAGCTAAAACTTCCAATACTGTGTTGAATAGCAATGGTGAGAGTAGACATTCTTGTCTTGTACCAGGTCTTAGTGGGAAGGCTTTCAGTTTGTCACCATTGTGAATGATGCTAGCCATAGGTTTGTTGGAAATGGCTTTTATTATATTAGGGTATGTTCTGTTTATCCCCAGTTTTTTGAGGGTTTCAATATAAATGGATGTTGGATATTATCAAATGCTTTCTCAGCATCTATTGATATGATCATATGGTTTTTAAATTTCGTTTTGTTGATGTGGTGAATTATATTGATAGACTTTTGGATGTTGAACCATCCTTGTGTTCCTGGTATGAATCCTATTTGGTCATGGTATATGATCCTTTTTTTTTAAGATTTATTTATTTATGCATACAAGGTGGGGTACAGGCCAGAGGCATGGGCCGGCGAGAGGGTTCACCAGAGACAGAGTGGGGAGCAGAACAGGCAGAGCGATGAAAATACACCGCTGAGGGGAGCAGTGGGCACAGGCAAGGCAAGAGAGGTCTGCCGCGCCATGTGGGAATCTCCCTGGCCAGGCATTGAACTTGCGTCGCTGCTGCCGACAGCTACACAGCGCAGCGCTTAACTGCTGCGCCACCAGGGAGGCCCGGTATATGAACCTTTTAATGCATTGTTAGATTCGGTCTGCTAACATTTTATTCAGGACTTTTGCAGCTGTGTTTATTAGGGAGATTGGTCTGCAGTTTTATTTTTTTGTGTTGTCTTTGGTTTTAGTACTAGAGTAGTATTGGCCACATAAAAAGTATTTGGAAGTATTCCTTATTTTTTTGTTTTTTTTGAAAAGTTTGAGCAAGGTAGTCATTAGTCCATATTTGAAGATTTGGTAGAATTCAGTTGTGAAGTTATCTGGTGTGGACTCTTGTTTTTTTATTACTGTTTCAATTTCCTTGCTTGTTATTGGTTTGTTCAGGTTTTCTTTATTCAGTCTCTGATGATTGCATAATTCTAAGAATTTGTCCATCTCTTCTAGGTTATTGAATTTGTTTGCATATAGATTTTCATAGTAATCTCTAGCCTCTAAATTTCTGCAGCACCTGTTGTGATTTCTCCTCTTTCATTTTTTATTATCTTTATTTGAGATTTCCTATTTGTTTTCTCGGTGAGCCTTGTTACAGGTTTGTCTTTTGTTTATTTTTCAAAGAACCAGCTTTTGGTTTCATTGTTTGGATTATCTTTTTAATTTCTATTTCATTTACTTCTGCTTTGATTTTTATTATTTCTGTTCTACTGACTTTTGGATTTGTCTGTTCTTATTTTTCTGATTCCTCAAGCTGAGAGAGAAAGTTGTTTATTTGAGCTCTTTCTTATTTCTTGATGTGGGCCTGCATTGCTATATATTCCCCTCTTAGCACTGCTTTTGCTGCATCCCGTAAGTTTTGGGTAGTCGTGTGCTTGTTTTTATTTGTCTTGGGATAGTTTTAAGTTTCTCCTTTGAGTTCCTCACTAACCCAGTGGTCTTTCAGTAGTGTGTCGTTCAGTCCCCATGTATTAAAAAGATTTCCTTGCTTTCTTTTGATAGTTGATTTCTAGCTTGATACCTTTATGGTCTGAGGAGATGCCGGATATGATTTCAGTCTTCATAAAATTATTGATATTTATTTTGTGTCCCAGAATGTGGTCTGTTTTGAAGAATGTGCCATTTGTGCTTGAGACAAATGTGTATTCTGCTTTCGAAGAGTGTGCAGTGCCCTGTATATGTCTGTGAGGTTCAAGAGGTATCCCTGTTTATTTTCTGTCTAGTTGATCTGTGAGAGCGAGAGTAAGGTGTTGAAGTTTGCTACCACAAATGTGTTTTTTCCAATGTTTGTTTTCAGAGTTGATAGTCATAGCCTAATATATTTTGGCGCTCCTTCATTTGGTGATAAGTGTTATGTCTTCTGATGTATTGTTCCCGTTTATCATTATGTAGTGTCCCTCCTTGTCTCTTGTTACCTTTTTTTTTTAAAAAAAAAAAAAGATTTATTTTATTTGTACATACAAGCTGGGGTACAGGCCAGAGGTGTGGGGCGGCGAGAGGGCTCACCGGAGCCAGAGCAGGGAGCAGAACAGGCAGATCAGAAGCACACTGCTGAGGGGAGCAGCGGGCGAGGCAGGAGAGGCCTGCCAGGCCATGTGGGTATCTCCCTGGCCAGCCGTCGAACTCGCGTCACCACTGCCGACAGCTCCACAGTGCAGCGCTTAACCGCTGCGCCACCAGGGAGGCCCTCTTGTTACCTTTTTTAAGTGGAAATCTATTTTGCATGACATGACTGTCCTCACCTTATTTAGAATGCCATTTGATTGTAAGATTGTTTTCCAATCCTTTACTTTGAGCCTATGTTTGTATTTGGAGTATAGGCATGTCTACTGCAGACAGAAAATTTTGGATTCTGTTTCCTGACCCAACTGATACTCTGTGTCTTTTAATTGGTGAGTTCAGTCCATTTACATTTAAAGTAAGTATTGATATGTAATAGTCTGTTGCTGCCATTTTATTCTAAATTTTTATGGGTCCATTTCCTAATTTAATTCTTCATTTTTGTTGCTCTTTTTGGTTTCAATGTGTAAGCTCCTTTCAGTATTTGGGGGGGGGGGGCGGGTGTGGTTTAGTGTTTGCAAACTCTTTGAGCTTCTCTAGGTCTGAAATGGCCTTTATTCTTCCATTGTACATGACGGAGAGTCTTGCAATATAGAAATTCTTGGCTGGCAGCTTTTCTCTTTAAGTATTCAGTATTCTCTCCTCCTCAGAGAAATCTGATGTTAGCCTGATGTGGGTACCTTTATATGTTATCTGCTTCTTCCCCCTTGCCAACTTAAGTATTCTTTCTTTGTCCTGAAATTTTAGAAACTTCACTATCATGTCTAACTGACAGTTTCGTTTTTTCTAGTTATGCCAGGATTCCTTTAGCTTCCTGTATTTGTGCCTTTATTCCCATCTCTGGGTTTGGAAGTTTTCCTTCATTATTTCTTTAAACAGATTTTCTGTTCCTTTTTCTCTCTCTTGACCTCTGATATTTCTATTAGTCTTATGTTGCCTTTTCTCATGGAGTCAGATAATTCTTTTTTTTTAAGATTTATTTTTTTATTTATTTATGCATTATAAGAACTAGAGTATAGGCCAGAGGTGTGGGGGGGTGAAAGGATTCACCAGAGACTGAGTGGGGAGCAGAACAGATGGATCCAGTGAAATACACTGCTGAGGGGAGCAGCAGGTAAGACAGAAGAGGTATGCTGCGCCGTGTGTGGATTAGCTCCCTGGCCAGGGATCGAACTCTTGCCACAGTGGCTGCCAATAGCTTGATAGCACTGAGACATTAAACCCTGCACCACCAGGGAGGCCTGGAGTCAGATAGTTGGGAGTGTTCCTTTATTTTTATTTCTTTATTTTTTTAAGATTTATTTATGCATACAAGAGCTGGGGTGTAGGCCAGAAGTGTGGGGGGTGAGAGGATTCACCAGAGACAGTGGGGAGCAGAACAAGAGGATTGACTGAAATACACTGCTGAGGGGAGCAGCAGGCGAGACAGGAGAGGTCTGCTGCGCCATATGGCAAGATCCCTGGCCGGGGATCAAACTTGTGCTGCAGTGGCTGCCAACAGCTTCATAGTCCTGAGACTTAACCCCTTGTGCCACCAGGGAGGCCCTGTTTCTTTATTTTTTTAATTTCATTTTTCTTCTCTACCTGGGTTCTTTGTACATTTGCATATTCAGTTTCACTGACTCATAGTTCCACTTGATCTATTCTACTTCCAAAACTTTTTCCTGAGTTTTTAAAATATCTCTGGAAATCCTGAAACTCCTTTATTATCTTATTTAGTGTTTTTTCTGTTTTCAGTTCATTTATTTCATCTCTAAGGACATTCATATGTTTTCTGAGTTTTCTTCCATTTCTTTGAATTTTTTTATCATTGCAATTCAAAACTCTATATCTGATAGGGAGACTATAGCATCAATGTCTATGATTTGGGGTTCTGGGTATTTGTCCTCTCTCTCTGTGTGTTGTACTATTCTCTTGGAGACTCATGTTGCCATTTGTTGAGGTTTTCCTTCTGCGTATTATTAGCTTTAGAACCCAACTGTTGTTTATGGGGTTTCCTCTGGGTGTGGCTCCTCCACCCTCATTGAACAGGGTTCTCACGTATTTGGGCAAACTGCTGGCACAGTCTCACAGGACATTGTGAGACTTCCAGCCACTCTGGCCCATTCCCTGATGTGGGTCCAGGGTCTTATCAGTCTGTGTAGGTGCTGGCAGGTATCTCTTGGGAAGTCACAAGGCCTTTGTAGGTCAGAGTGGGTGCTGGAGGGATCCTGTAGAAGTTCATGAGGCTTTTGCCAGTCTGGGCAGGCACTGGCTGGGTCCAGTCCTCTCAGGCATGGGCAGGGTCTCACTGAGAGTCACCAGACCTCTGCTGGTCTGGGTGGGGCAAGCAGCATCCCATGGAAAGTTATGAGGTCTCTGACTACTCTGACTTCCTCCCTAATAAGGATCTAGGGTCTCACCAGTCTGGGTGGGGCCTGCAGGGTCCACCAGAACTTTCTAGATCTGGGCAGACTGCACCAAAAGTACCTCTTCCCTTCTTTGGGGTTCAGGGTGTGTTGCCTGCTAACTCTAGGTAAACAATCTAAGAGAGCCAGGCAGGACTCCACTTCTCCTGAGCAAGCTGGATAATAAGAACAATAATAACAACATTATTGAGTACTTTCCTATGTGCCAGCCCCATACAACAAGCAAAAAAAAGTTCTATATGATTCATAGGTCAAAGAAGAAATGGAAATTAGAAAATATTTAGAAACAAACGATAATTGGAATACTACTGCATATCAGAATTTATGGAATGCAGCAACAGCTATATACAGAAGTAAATTTTAAATCTTAAATCTATTTTAAATCTTAAATTTTATAAAAGATAGAAAATTTAAAAAGAAGAAGGGGCAGAAATTAATGAGGCAAGTGGCCAGTTCAGTAAGTAAGAAAAAACTTGAGAGAAACCAGAAATTAGAAATAAGGAAAATGAGAAAGAAAAGAAGTTAATTTTTTAAAATATTTATTTATGCATACAAGAACTGGGGTGCAGGCCAGAGGTGTGGGGTGGTGAGAGGATTCACCAGAGACAGAGTGGGGAGCAGAACAGGTGGATCGACCGAAATACACTGCTGAGGGGAGCCATAGGTGAGATAGGAGAAGTCTACTGCGCCATGTGAGAAGCTCCCTGGCTGGGGATCAAACTCGTGCCTCAGTGGCTGCGGACAGCTTCATAGTGCTGAGACTTAACCCGTTGTGCCAGCAGGGAGGCCCAAAAGAAGTTAATTTTATAGAAGTTAAGCAATAGAGAAGAGTAAGAGATCCAAAAAGAGATCTAAAAATATTAACAAACCTATGGCAAAAGTTATCCAGAACAAAGGCGAGAAACCCCAAACAGTGTTAGGAATGAAACAGGAAGCACCTATAAAAAAACAGAGTTTAAAAAGAGTGAGAGAGAGAGAATTCCATAGTTTTTGTCAGTAAATTAAAGATTTTAGACAAGATGGATACTTTATTAGAACAACATGTATTCATTTCCAATTGCTCTGTAACAAGTTAAACTTCAAACAACACGAACTCATTATATGACAGTTCTGTAAGTCAGACATCTAAAATGGGTCTCGAGTGCTAAAATTAAAGTGTTGATCATGTCATCCTCCTAGAGGCCCTGAGCAAAGAGTCCATTTCCTTACCTTTTAAAGTTTTTACAGGCTATATGCTTTTCTAGGCTTTGGCCCTGTCCTTCATCCTTAATGCCACCACTCAGTCAGTCTCATCCCCTCTGTCATCTCATCCCTTCTAAGACCCTAATCCTCTTGCCTCCTCCTTTATATGGTCTTACCTAAATAATCCAGGATTATCTCCCCATCTCAAATTCCTTATTTAATCACATCTGCACATCCCTGTTGCTTTTCAAAGTCACATGCAGCTTCTGGGTATTGGAGATGTGGACATCTTTGGGAGGGGCATTATTTGGACTACCAATTTTATAACTTAAACTGAGACTCAGGAAGACATAGGAACCAAAATATGCCTAAAACTATTAATGAAGTTGAATCAATAATTTAAAATTTCCTCACTGGTCTTTACTGCCAAGTTCTGTTAGCCAACAAAATCCCAACCCTGTGAGCCAGGCTGACTCATTCCCTTTGGTCGGGACCATGCTCCTCTTTAGAGACCAATAGAGAATGCAAGCTAGATTACGCAAGCCTTTCTGCTCCTGTCGGCGGGGGGGTGGGGGGGTGTTCTCCCAGGTGCAGCTAGAGGGAGTGGAGAAGCAGGGGCTGCCAACTGAGACCCAGGAAGGTGGCCAGGAGTCAGGGCAGCTGTCCAGGGCCCACCTTGCACTTTCATCGGCAGGGTCACTTCCTAGTGGAATCAAGGTCCAAAGAAGGTGAAGACTAATCCTCTTACAGGAGGACACTTTGCCAGAGCCTTTTTCCCAGATACAGAGCTAGTTCCTACAGGAACATCCAGGAGGCCCCAGAGGCAGCTTGAAAGAGAAGGTATTGATGTCACATCTTCAGCAGTGCCAGAAAGAAGATATCAAAACACACAGCCCCGTACTGGGTCCACACCCAGACTTATGGCTGTCTTCTTGGCCAAGACTGGAGGAGGTCCAGCACAAGCGGGAGAATAGGGCCCAAGCACTGGCCTTGAATTCCTTAGTTTATCAAGTAATCATCTGGAAATTTTTGTATACATTTTAGCTGAGTGTTCTAAGAACCTCTTTTACACCAAGAGATTTGGGGCTGACTCTGATTCAGGGTGATGTTTTCTCTGGGCACCCTGAGCCCAGTGAAGATGCTGATAGGACACAGTATAGATACATCCTGAGCTACTTAGTGGGCCCTGAATTGGGTGAACACTGAGCTAGGTAGGCCCATGCCACTGGTCTTTGGGCTCTCAGCTAGTTAGATCCTGCAGTTGCTGTCTGTGGACAGGGGAAAGAGACAGGAGCTCCCTGGTAGATATGGTAGGGGTTAGTATCAAACACAGACCTTCTTTATGTCTGTCCATTGTGAAAAAAATGCTCTACTGAACAGTGCCATAGCTTGTCCCATTTGGGTAAAGAAAGTGGAAAAGAGAAAACCTGCAGTTATTTGCTTATGGGAGTATCATTGTCTGCTGGGAGGAAACCAGTAGAGTGGCTACAGGGCATGAGAGAGACACTCCCTTTTCACTGAATACACTTTTCTACTACTTGCATTTTTTTCTTTACCATATTTATGCATTATATATATTTTTAATTTTATATATATATATATATATATATAATGTTTCTTTAAAAAGTTACCAATCCAAGCTAATGGTGATAATAGTTTAGGGAGCTGCTGGAAGTTTGTCCAGCGATGACCTTGCACAGGCCAGAGTAGTAGACTGGGCCTATGCACCCTTGTGGCCCCTGGGCCACTGTCTAAGAGTCCTAAGTCCCACTGTCTGGGTCCTCATACCACTCTGCTACCACTCTCACCTTCTCAACCATGGGAAACCCTAGACCTTCTGGGAACCAGCCCTCTTGTCCTCCTCAGGGCATCATTGCAGAAGAGAACAAGAACTTGCAGCCCCAGGGAGATGAGGACCCTGGGAAATTCAAGGAGGCTGAGCTCAAGATGCGCAAACAGTTTGGAATGCCTGAAGGGGAGAAGCTGGTCAACTACTACTCCTGCAGCTACTGGAAGGGCCGAGTGCCCCGGCAAGGCTGGCTCTATCTGACTGTCAACCACCTGTGCTTCTACTCCTTCCTGCTGGGCAAGGAAGGTGAGCTAGGCCCCATCCCCCAACCCCCTATCTGGTTCCATTACAGTCAGTTCCTCTGCCTTCACTCCCAGACCTCACCTACAGAAAGTTCACCTCCTTTTTAGACTACCAAAGTTCTTAAGTGCTCTCCTCCTGTCAACCCCCAGATAGTCTATCACCCCACACACCCATGAGAGGGTCTCTCTTAAACCCAATGCCACCTCAGTGCTCCTGTCCAATCTGTAGTCACCAGCATGGTTCTTTACATAATGACTTTCTGCATAAGGCTTTCCCTTTTTCTTTTAAGTCAAGTATTCAAGGGCACAGGCGACCATGAGTGGCTTAGGCTATTTGGTATTATGGGCATGTGCCACCTCAGCCACCTGCTGCAGGTCCAAAGTGCATTTTCCGGCATAGCCAGGCTCGCAATGAATGCCATCCTCAGGAGTGGCTCCCTCAGTGGGTTCTGAAACAGGTAGGAGTCAGGAGCCCATGTGACCTGGTGGTGTGTCTGTCCCTCCAGTGAGCCTGGTGGTGCAGTGGGTGGACGTCACACGGCTAGAGAAGAATGCCACCCTGCTCTTCCCCGAGAGCATCCGTGTGAACACCCGGGATCAGGAGCTCTTCTTCTCCATGTTCCTCAACATCGGTGAGACCTTCAAGCTCATGGGGCAACTGGCCAACCTGGCCATGCGGCAGCTGCTGGACAGTGAGGGCTTCCTGGAAGACAAGGCGCTGCCCAGGCCTGCCCGGCCACACAGAAACATCTCGGCACTGAAGCGGTGCGTTGCCCCAGGGCAGGAGGGCTGCTCATATGGGAAGGAGATTGGGTAATGGGGTGGTTGTTCAAAACACAGGGAGAGCACCAAGATATTTGCAAAGATTCCTATACTACCTGCCATTGACATGGAGGAGTGCATCCCATGTAATTTCTTGCAGCCTTGTGATGTGGAAGTAGGTGCTTTTATGCTCCATGGTGTCAGACAGGAAGCAGAGGCACAGAGAAGTTGAATAATTCACCCAAGGCCCCTCAGCAAGTAAGCAGTGGGGCCAGGGTGTGACTGAGCAGCTGGCTGCCTGCCGACCTCCCCACTACCTTGGTCAGGACACACCAGAGGCTGCCTCCCGTGATCTGGTACCAGGATACCAGCCTCCATCCTGCTATGATTGACCACTCTTCTCGTGACTGGGTGGCCATAGGCTCCTGGTAGCTGTGGGGCCCAAGCCTCTTGGGCTGACATGAAGCTGGAGGCAGGGTGGGGGAGCCATATGCAGGCCTGTCAATGCTGCCCTCTCTGTGGGAATCAGCAGAGGAGTGAATAATGGTGGCTAGGGCCCCCAGAGTACTTCAGTTTGCATTCCTTGATTGTAGCTTCAGAGGAAACTCACAAGGCTGGCTGGGAACTCAGAGGTTCCCTAAACCTGAGTCCTACACCTGTGCTCAGAGACCTCCCAGCTAGTCCCTTACCTGGGGTACACCTAGAGGTCATACCCCAAGCCCAGATTCTGGGATGTATCTTCAGGACCAGAAGCTGTCACAGACATCATTTATGATGGGAATCAGAGTAGCTTTTGGAATCTTCCCTGAAAGGAAGCAAACAGGGCTGGGAATTGAGGGTCTGTGGTGTTGTCCATCAAGGTGGGCCCATCAGGCCCTACTCAGAGTGCAGGCAGCCCATATAGGTGACAGCCCCCATGGGGCTAGGGAAGGAGAGGTGTTTATAAGGACAGAGCTACCCTGGGGTGAGGAGCAGAGTGCTCAGCCACAACCTCACATGGACCGGTGAGTATTTTCCATTCAGCAATAGCACCTCATGTGTTAACTACTCTCAATAAATACTACCTGTCAGGAGAAGCTCCTGACAGGTTTCTAGGTGGGGTTCTAGTTGGTTTCTAAGTGCAGTTGGGTCCTCCCAGTCAGAAACAGTGGCCTGGAGTAGAGGCATCATGGGTGGGGTAGGGCCTCAGGTACTGCCCACCCTCAGTCTTTCGTAATTCATCAGCTCCAGGTGTCCTCCCATAGCCCATGGTCTTGAGGACATGCTGTTTGCTGACCACTCCTGCTAGTCAAATGAATGTCCCATGGCCTTTTAACACGCGTATATATTGGGCACAACTTTCTCATAGGATCCCATAAATCCCAATCTGAGGTGGAAACCAAGGTCGTAAAGCCCCCACCTTGGTTTCTGCAGAGACCTGGACGCCCGGGCCAAGAATGAGTGCTACTGGGCCACATTCCGGCTGCCAAAAGATGAGCGCCTTGATGGCCACACGGACTGTACCCTATGGACCCCTTTCAACAAACTGCACATCCCTGGCCAGATGTTCATCTCTGGGAACTACATCTGCTTTGCCAGCAAGGAGGAAGACGCGTGCCACCTCATCATACCCCTGAGAGAGGTGAGCACCCAGGCCCCTGGCTGGGTTACCTGACAAGAGACCGCAACCCCACAAGCCTCTGACATTTAGTGGAGGGCACCTCCCAGCACCTGCCCTATGGAATTGGGATGCACTGAATGCCCCAGGGTCATTTCATGTATCATGAGACAGGCTGGGCTTTGGTGTGCCAGTAGTGCATGCAACCGGACTTAGAGAACTTAAGGAAGGACCAGCACCTTCTTGGTCAGGCCCAGTGGCCTGCAGGTGAGTGTCTCAGCCCTGCCTTCTGGGGCCACCATTGAACTTAGCCTTGCTCTGGCTGACCTTGGAGGACACTGTCCCCTCACCAGCCCCACCATGTCACTCTCAGAGGCCATCTCACTGTTCTTCTTCCAACATCTGCCTGTGGTGAGGCTCTAGCAGACTCAACAGAGGTCAGCTCTCATGGGTGGGTGGCAGCTCTCACCTGTCAAGGGTGAGGACAACCTCACCTGTCAGGTGGAGTTAGCTCTCACTTTTCAGGGGTATTTTTTGTCTTGGGCTTCTATGGTTACCCATCTGTCCTGTGTTGTACTGAAGGGTGTGGCCAGTGAGCCAGGGTCCTCTCCCAGAAGGAAGCATTTACCCTGGGGTCAGGGCAGTTCCCAAGACTTCTTTTTCCTTCTGACCTAACATGGCAAACTGGGTGTTTAATTATGTGAAGTATGTGAAGTTCTTAAGTTCTTATGTGCATCATAGTATTTTGATTTCAGTAAAGCCTAGAGCCGTGAGACCTCCCTGGCATTTATACAAAGCCCTCAAGTCACAGGTGTAGCTGTGAATAGGTGTTGGAGGTACTTTTCCCCAAAGGAAATCAGAGGCAAAGGTCTCAAAAGAGTCATAGTTCCAGAAGCCCCAAGCTAGGGGTCTAAGAGGTGGCCCCTAATTAATGTTCCCTTTTAGCACCCAGCCCTCTGGATTTGTCCTGTACTGATCTGACTCTGAGGCCTGGCAGCAGGCTGCGGGGTCTCCACCTTAGAAGAGTTTAGACGGCTCTAGCTGAGCCAGGGAGCAGGACCATCTTGAACTGGAAGGCTGATCTTACCTCTTGGGACAGGGCTCTGCGCTGGTCAGAATGGAGGTCAGCAGCTCAGCACCACCCAGTCCTCAACATCCCAGTCGGGGCTGCCTAGGGACTCTTGCTCAACCAGTCACACTCTTTGTGCTATGGGCTCTAGAATGTGTGCTCCCAGACATATGCTTCTCATCTTCTGTTTGAGAGAAGCACCCCCTTCCATCCACCCACTCAGGTGGAAAGTGAAGTTGTCTTTGATTTGACTTGGCCTCACCATTTGTCTGTTTGGGTCACCTTGGGAGTGTCCTACCCACACCTAGCTCAGTTAGGGCCCCTCCTCTGCAGAAGCTGGTGTAATTTAGAATGTCAGTCAGAGCATGTTGGTGTCCCACATGGGATTCTCCAAGTTCCTAGTGATTAGAAAATCCCCAGCTATAAGCCATGAGCTGAGACCAGCCAACCTTTCTCATACCTTGGTAAGCCAGCCAACCTTTCTCATACCTTGGTTCATACGCATGCACGCATGTACATGCATAGGCACACATACACTTGTGTACACACTCAACATGCATGCGTACCCACATGCACATGTATACATACATACACTCGTGCACATGTACACATGCCACACATACACTCACATTCACACACTGTATACCCACATGCATATGAGCATGCACATATGTGTTTCTGCATATACACACACAAACATGCATACATATGTTCCAGTCTCACCACGCATCATACACTTAACATGCATATACACACACCAGTGCTGGTGTGTATTCCCACATGTACATATGCATACACACTTTTGCACCACCCGCCTGAACAAACATGCACACCCCATACATATACGCACATTCAAACACACCCATAACCTGCATACTCTGCTGCAGTTTCTTCAGCCTTTTCCTGTCCTTTAGGCCAGTCTCGCATTTTCTTGGGGTGGTTGCTGGGCTTCTGCCCCAGCTCCCCACCTGACTACATCAGGTCAGACCTAAAGTCTGAGTTCTCTACTTCGTTGCTACTTTCCCAGAGGTGCCTTCGGCAAGAAGCAGCCCAGTGGCCTCGCCACTCATGCTGTCATACCCACTCAGTGGCTTATGGCATTTAGCCTTCATGTCTGTCTCTTTCCCCTCCCCAGGATGTAGACTCTGCAGAAGCATCTCCTTGATAACTTGTCCTATGCCCTCTACACCTGTGCTGTTCTGTCCAAACACCTCCTTGTCAGAGCTACTCCCAGAACACACACCTGTCAGAAAATGTTCCAGGAACAGTGCTGAGACCATGTGCACAGGCTTCCCACTGTGCTTTAGAGAATTAGGGTAAACTAGCCTTCTAGGAGGCTGATAAGGACCAGCACTGGGCTCAGACTTTACATTCTGCATCACATCCTCATGATGGTCCTGCAGGGCCCATGTGCTCACCTTCGTTAGCAGGCGATGAAAGGAAACTGAGACTTGCACATCACTGGCTCAAAGTCAGGGTCACCAGGCAGTGTTAGATTATAAATTCAGCCATGTGTAGAGTCCTGTATCCATTTCTTCACTATGTCTGAGAGAGGACAATGTGAGGCCATAGTGTGCTCATGTTCATAAAACCATCCAGCTGCTCAATATGCATATGCCCAATACAGAGTTTTTATCTTCTCAGGTGACCATTGTTGAAAAAGCTGATAGTTCCAGTGTCTTGCCCAGCCCTTTGTCCATAAGCACCAAGAGCAAAATGACCTTCCTGTTTGCCAACCTAAAAGACCGCGATTTCTTGGTTCAGAGGATCTCTGACTTCCTGCAGAAAACATCACCCAAGCAACTGGGCAGCAGCAGTGGGAGCAGGAAAGCAAGCACCATGGACCCAGTCCCAGAGGTGAGATGGTCAGTGTGGTGGGATGGGTGGTCAAGGCCAGAGGAAGAGCCCGGGCAGACATCACCTTCTGTGCTAGAGCCTGACCTCCAGGGTCTTGCAGAGTCTCGGGCACAGAGGTGCCTCACTGGATTCAGGGTGGAGACCCTGTTCCAGCCTCAGTCTGGGTGTCCCAGCCACACACATGCTGCCTGAGGTCACCAGCCTCTCTGCACCCTGTCATGCCCCCTGAGAGTCACTGCCTGCCTCTACTCGAAAATTAACAATAATTCCTTACTATCAAATACTTGCATTCACATTTCCCCAAATGCAGCTATATTGATACATTTTATAGTTTGAGGTACATGGAGTTCATTACATACATTTCAGCCTGTTAATATGTCTCTTAAATTTCTTTTTATCTAGAAATTTCTGCTCTTTCCCTTTTTCCCCTTGTATTTTGTTCAAGGAATTGGGTCATTTGTGTCATAGTTTCTCAGTCTGGTCTTTTTGCTGATTGTATCACCTGGAGGCCAACAGGTAGTACTATGTGCCCTATTTCCTGTAAGGTGGTGGTTCAGTAGTGAGAGCAGGCCACATTCTCAATCAGTTGTTTGTGTCTTGGGGGGCAGGTCTACTTGTGGGCAGAACTGAAGTGCCGGTGCTTCCAAGAGGGACGTAACACCTGTCAGTCTTGCCAGGTGTCAGACTTGTCTGTCCCTGGGCAGCACTGCCTAGACTTGCTCATTCATTAGGAACTACAAAATGGTGACCCTATAATTCTGTCATTCCTTCTGTTTATTAGCTGGAATACTCCATAATGAGAACCTTCCCCTCAGGAGCTCTGAGGCACTGTTCAAATAGGAAATGCAGAATAAGTCTTCCATTCTTTCCTTTTCATTCACAAACTTTTAAAATGTTTTAAATTGTTTTCTCTCAATGTGTTTAGTTTGTTTTTTAATTGTGAACTTGTAGCTTTAAACAACTTAGTATGTTTCAAGTCATGACAATTTGTATCCTCATTCCATACAGAGGTTGGTTCCTACTTCCTTTTAACACAACCCTGGCCGTATTTGATCACTTCGTTCCTCCGTAGGCAACACAATATGTGTGCTATTGGTCAGTCTGAAAATACTCCAGGATTAGAAGAGTGCATATTAAAAGCCACATATCTGACTTCTCCAAACTTCCATAGCTCTGGCATTATGGGTCTCACATTCCTACAAATGGTGAAGTCAGAGCTGAGTGGCAGGCCCTCAGATCCCCATGTAGTCTGGCCTGCATAGGCCTTTATATGCCTTTAAATGTTCTGTTCCTGTAGTCACTGCTGAGTAAACTACACTGGAGTGTAGTTTATACTTACTGTCATTGGACTTGCCGCATTTCAGATGCTTAGTAGCCACATGTGACTACTATATTGGATATCTATAACCCTAATCCATTCTCAACATGGATTAGAATTCTGTTCATTGTAAAACAGATGGGACATGGCAAACCAGTGTGCAGTGGAAACATTAAGGAAGATTTCTTATAGGAGGTTGGGCTTGATCTGGGATTTCAGGGAGTGAAATTATTTTTTTTTTTAAAGATTTATTTTTTATTTATACATACAAGCTAGGGCACAGGCCAGAGGTGCGGGGCGGCGAGAGGGTTCACCAGAGACAGAGCGGGTAGCAGAACAGGCAGATCAGAAATACACTGCTGAGGGGAGCAGCGGGCGAGGCAGGAGAGGTCTGCCACACCATGTGGGATTCTCCGCGGCCGGGCGTCGAACTCGCGTCGCCGCTGCCAACAGCTCCACAGCGCAGCGCTTAACCACTGCGCCACCGGGGAGGCCCCCAGGGAGTGAAATTAGATTAGGTGAAGTAGGACAGGAATAGGAGTGCTGCTGCCTTCATGAGATTCAACACCCTGAATGACAGGGCTTGACAGGCCAGAGCATGCACAAACCTGGGTCCCCTTCTAGGCACTCACTTTTGTATTCCCGTTAGTTGCCAGGTACTGTTCTGGGCACTAGAAATAGAGCAGTGGACAGAGTAGACAAAATTCATGCCCTCTTTGCCATGTGTTCTGAGAGCAACAGTGAACACATAAACATCTAACAGGTCAGGTGGTGATAGGGCCATGCTTAAAAGTAAAGCCAGATAAGGTTCCAGGAGGGCGGAGAGAAGGAAGGGTTCTAATTAAGTGGCATTTGGGAAGATACATGAAAGAATTATGGGAAGCAAGCAGAAGGAATGGCAGGTGGGCTCCAACTGACACCAGTGTTGGAGGTAAGACTGAGAGGAAGCAGAGTCAGGTGAAGCCCACAGCCCCTTGCTCTTTACCTTTGACTCTGCGAGGAGAAGCCATTGGAGAGTTTGGCGGTATTCTCTGCAGATCAGTAGCTGTGCTGAGGTAATAGGGGAAGAGAATAAGGTTCTGACAGTCTAAGGAGCCAAAGAATCCAGAAAGTGCTAAAATTCCCTCCCTCCCGAAGAGACTAGTCAAAGGCAGAAACGTCAGCAAGTGAATCTGAGAAACAACAAATAAACCTGGGAGAATGGTAGGGCTGTCTAAGCCCAGAGGATCTGAAACATACAACAAAAACTTCCTTCCAAAAGAAAAGAACTCTCCCTGAGGAAACGTATGCTAGGGGGAACTACGAATAGAAAAGCCCAGACCCGAGAGGAGACAGATCTCAGAAATCCTGACAAGGGCACTACCCTGAGAGACTACAGAAGGCAGGCCCTCCAGCTGTACAGTGTGGAAAGCTATCCTGTGCAGAAAGCTGAAAGTACAGAAAAATTCATGTCATGTAAATATGAGCAACAGAAATGGAATATGATCACACCCTGTATGAAGGTATTATAGGGGAGAAAGAGACAATTCTACAATGAAAACTTCAGAACAGTAGTCCCCCAAAGTAGATGAATATTGTACCCTAATACTTTAAAATATTCTAAAAAGAAGTAGAAAAATTATAGAAATTGTTGAACAGTGGTAGAAAAAAATTTTAGAACGCTCAGAAACAAGGTAACTAGTCAGAAGAAGAATGTGAAAAGATTGTTGGCAGGACTCAGGAAAGAATTAGGAAAAAATACAAAAATATTTCAGAAGTGAATATTATATAAGCAAGAACACAAGAAAGAATAGACAACATGGAAAATCCAGTAACGGATAGGAAGAGATGAGGCAAAATGGAGGTAGGATGGCAGTCAAACAGAGAGAAAATGTATTCAAGAGAAGTTAGAAAGTCAAGCAAAGAAGGCCCTACATTATATGTAATGCAGAAAAGAAAACCAAAACTGTGAAATAATAAATGATAGAAAACACAATCCAAGAAAACTTTTGAGAGTATGAAAAAAGATTTAAACCTGTGTGGTGGAGCATGTTGTACATCTGGGAAAATCAATACAAAATAGTCAATACAAAGATATAATGCAGTAAAACTATTGTACTTTAAGGACTAAAAAAAGTTCTTTTGGGCAACAAGTGAAGAAAAGACCAACTTATTCATGAAGGAAAGTAGATTCATCAAATGTTTTGAAAGCAAAAGTTAATACAAATAAAATAATGTTTTAAAGATAAAACATTAAAAGTGCTGTTACCCAAGTATTTATCCAGCAAAAGGACACAGGCAGTCAAGAACAGTATAAATTCAGGGCAGCTGCCCACTTTTGAGGACTCTAATAGAGAACATAATCTAAACAACCAAAAATGATTGCAGAAGCTTTGACATAAGGTTGGGCAGGAGGGGGCAGGGGGTGAGGGACAGAGGGAGGAATTGCATGTATTTAACTGTAGAAATAATGTGGTAGGTAGCAAGAATAAAGGTGACAAATAGTATGTAAAATATTTTCTGACTATTGACAAATAGTAGAATGAAAGCACAAATTAAGAAGGTATGGAAAGTAGAAGAGCTCAGTGATTGCTTTATTAACTGAAAGTAAAAATACTACCTAAATTGACTTTAAAATCCTAAATTGACTTTAAAATACCACTTTCAATTATGTTTTGGCAAGGAAAGCACGAAGGCGGAAAGAAAAAGGCTACCAGCTAATTTCAGCATTGCCCATAGTAGGGAACTGACAAAATAGCAGTCCCCCCATAATTGTGGAAGATTCATTCCAAGACCCCCAGTGGATGCCTGAAGCTGCAGATAGTACCAAACTGTTTTTTTCCTTTACTTACATGCCTATGACAAAATTTATAAATTAGGCACAGTAAGAAACTAACAACAAAATATAATAAAATAGAACAATTATTTAATATACTGTAATATATTGGGATTGTACTCTCGCAATAGGTTATTATATTATTGTTTTCAGGCCTCAGATAATGGCAAGTAACAGAAACTGCAGAAAGCAAAAGCGTAGATAAGGGGAAACTACTGATCTAAACAAGGGGCCTGAGGGTACTGTAAAGATAACTTTTAAAACAGACACATTCTGACAGACTTAAAAGAAAAAAAAAAACTTGAAAGAAGGGAAAAGGATATAGTAAGTTTAGGTAATTTTTGAAAAATTTTGTTTACAGGTCATCCAAAAATAACAGGAGCCACTTTGGGGGAGAAAACAGACTTAGAGACTTAGAGCTGTACGACCCTGTGAGCTCACCACCTCAGGCCAGGCAGCTGCCTGCTGAGCAGGGTGGTCATTACTGAGTCTCATGCCTGAGTCAGCTCCCTTTTCCTGCACTGGAATTTTATTCTCGAAGTCTCTTTGTGGCCGGTAAATCCACTTGCGTCCCAGCCCCTTTGTGGGAAGCAGAGTCTCGGCATCAGCGTGCTATCATTCTACGCTAGAGCGGTGCCTCTGGATTTGAGCAGTTTTTCATTAAAATTTATTTTGATGGACCCAAAATACATTTCTAAAAAATCATCGGGGGCAGAAGGATGATCTATGAACCTAGCAGAGCTGTCTTTTATTTTCTTTTTTGCTCTCCTTATTAAAACCAATTCTAGTGAGGCAAAAATGACATAAGACACACCATACATCTTTAAAGAGCGTGGTGGTTTGATGGTATTTGTTAAATGCATTCCCTTTGAAACCACCACAGCTGTGATGAGGAGCCTTATGTCAGGAGCAAAGGAAGGTGCAGCGTTGCCAGAAGGCACCAGTGCCCCTGCCACCTGGTGGGGGTGGGGTCAGAGCTGACAGGAGAGTACAAAGGCAGGAAACCCAGCCCGGACTGGGGCATGCAAAGGGGACCTGCTGGCCCACGAAGTCCAGGCAGGCAGCCACCTCTAGTGAGCTGGACTCCGCTTCTACAGTAGAGCGTCATTCCTAGGCTACGTGTGGGACCAGGATGGTGGTGACTGCCTGTGCATCTGCATGGCTCATCCTAGCATACCCTGCACTGCTGCACCCTTCGGCCCCACTGGCCCACAGCGGGAAATGCTAACTAGCTCAGGTGCATTGCCCAGGCCTCAGGGGAGCTCACAAACTATGGAGTTCGGGGTGGAGAGAGTTGTGTCCCCTGATAATGGGGATGTGCTGCTGGCAGAAGGAGAAGTGGCTTCCAGGGTGCCAGTGGCCATTGTCTACTCAAGTCATGTTTCTACCTGTCAGCACTCAGGGAGGTGACTGAGGGGAAAATAGACCGATGTAGGTGCTGGATGACACCTGGGCCAGACAGCTTCTAGCACAGGCCATTGTCCATGGGCAGCACCCAATGGAACCTGGAAGTCAGGTGCCTGCAGGCAAAACACAGCCCAGGGACCATGTGAACAGGGACAGGTGTCAGGAGTCACAGATGCCACTTCTTCCCTGAAGAGATGGGATTACCACCCACCTGTGACCTCCTCCCTGGGGGTGTCAGGCTAGGAACTTAACCTGCTCACCCTGCTAGCAGATAAGGGCTGGAAACAGGGGTTCTAGAAAGATAGGGAAAGTACCCTGAAGGTCAGGGTTTCATTGTGGGCCCTATCCCTGATGGACCCTCTACTTCTGCCAACCACCTGTTGTCCCTCTTGCCCTCTAACAGCTATACAATGGGAAAGCGCATTTCCAGACTCCTAAACTAGGAAGTCAAACCTCGGGGAGCCTTGGGGACAGTGATCAATCCACAGAGGATCTGGAAACCCCTATCTTTGGGGAACCCTTTAGGGTGCAATGGACAGGTAGCCTGAGGGGAAGAGGACTCCTTTCCTCATTCAGCAGTCTTTGAGGGCACCTGTGGGAGGGATTGCCTCACTTGGGGTTGGGAAAGGACAGGCTCTCAGATTCGGGCTCCTGCTGGATGATCAGGCCTGATGTCACCTGTCTCTGCTCCACTTTTCCTGTGCAGCTCCATGCTTGGACTCCCCGGTGGGGGTGGGGGGTAGAGGGCAGGAGTAGGGTCCTGGTGTTCTTTCCTAGTAGTCCCAACCTGAGCCGGTCACTGTCTCTGGTGGTTGTGTATACAGATGGGCCGTGTGGAGACAGCGCCACTTGGCTGGGGGCCTGAGGGCAATTAGGGCAGATGCCAGCAGCAGCTATCCCAGCAGGGAAGGTGCCCCAGGGAGCTCCCCACCAGACCTTGAGGGTACCAGGAGTGGTCTCCTCCTTCTCTCCTTGGCCCTGAACTTACTGAGAAAGTGTCTGACAGGATGGACCTTAAAACCTGTTCCCATGAGAGACTGTCCTGCACGGGTGGGCTTGGCAAATGAAGGACAGCACAGCTGTCCCACTGACCAGAAATGTGGTGGTCTGTAGCACGGCCTGCTCGGCCAAACCCAGTGCTGCTCTGCCCACTACGTTTGCCCTCAGGAACTCGGGCCCAGCTCAGGTGTCCAATGTGCACATCAGAAACCCCAAGGGCAGCTCACTCAATGGCACTTCCCCTCCATGTTGTATTTTCCAGTCTTCCCCAGCATCCCACGAGGCATTGGAAGAGCCTGCCAGCTTATCCTCGCCCCGCAGTGGCCGCCAGATCTCCCGGTCACAGGAGGCACCAACCGCTTCCCAGGGCCTGCTTAAACTCTTCCAGAGCAACACACACATGGAGGACCTGGGAGCCAAGGGGGTGAGACGTACTCTCAACCCTCAGAGGCTGACAATGGGTAACGTAAGGGGAGAGGGAAAGGGTCCCCTGCCTGCCACGCTTGGAGGCACTGGTCACCATGACTCTAAGCCTCTGAGAGGCGTCTTCCTGATGTCCAGAAGTGGTGCTATGCTCGGCCAAGCCTGGGCTCCCTGCAATTTTAGCATGAACCCTTGGAAATCCAAGTTGATCAGGCCTGCATTGTCTAGATGGAGGAGGAGAGGAGGGCCCTATCACTTGGGCCTCAGTACCCGAGTGGATCCCACAGCCCTATTTACTTTCCCCCAGGCCAAGGAGAAGATGAAAGAGGAGTCATGGAACATCCACTTCTTCGAGTATGGGCGCGGCATGTGTATGTACCGCACGTCCAAAACGCGGGAGCTGGTGCTGAAGGGCATTCCTGAGAGCCTCCGGGGGGAGCTGTGGCTCCTCTTCTCAGGTGAGCTGCTGCTCCTCCCTGTGGCAGCTTGGCTGACTCCAGGCCAGCTTCCTGAGTTGGCCAGGGGGGTGCTGCCAACCCTACCAGTGGAAATGGGTCTGTCAGCTGTAAGGGGGCTGTTGCAGGGCCCACGCCAGGAGCAGACCAAGCGTGGGGCACTGTCACCACTGTGGTCCCTTCCTACCCACAGTGGGAGGTAAGCAGGCCCCCTGAGGCCTTGTTTCCTCCAGACAGGCTTTGACAGCATTCACACTCTCAACACTTGGAGGGTTTCAGGAGGAGGGCAAGTCAGCCATTGGGGCTTAGGTGGAAGCAGGAGCAGCACAAGGGAACCTTCACCTCATACCAGTTACACACTCGAGTTCCACCTCTCTTCTGTGGCAAATTGATGTCTCTCCAAAGTTCTGGGAGGAAGAGACAGCTGCCATGCCATGTCTTCACAGGGGCCTGGAACGAGATGGTGACCCATCCCAACTACTATGCTGACCTGGTAGAGAAGTCCATGGGGAAGTACAGCCTGGCCACAGAGGAGATCGAGCGAGACCTCCACCGCTCCATGCCTGAGCACCCGGCCTTCCAGAATGAGCTGGGGATTGCTGCACTCCGGCGAGTGCTGACTGCCTACGCTTTCCGAAACCCCACCATTGGCTACTGCCAGGTAAGGGGACTCGGCGGGAACCCAGATACAACATCTCCATCAGACCCCGTGGCCTGGACCTGACTGGTGGCCTCAGTCCCTGTTCCCCCAGGAAGAAGCCCCACCACAGAAAAAGACAATTCAAAACAATGATAATTGTTCACTTATTCCTGTACCATATTAAGTTGCCCTCTATATGCTTCTGGGAGCATTTGGTTTCTGTGCAGGATAAAATTTACCATCTTAATTATTTGTAAATGTGTAGTAGTATTAAATACATTCACACTGTTATGCAGCCATCACCACCATCCATCCCCAAAACTTCATCTTACAAAGCTGACATTCTCTACCCATTACAGAGCTCCCCTCGGTCCCCCACAACCACTCTTCTACTTTGTATTTCTATGAATCTGACTATTCTAGGTATCTCATATAAGTAGAATCACACAGTAAGAGCCCTTTCGTGACTGGCCTGTTTCACTTAGCATAATCGTCTCCAAATTCATCCATGTTGTAACATACTGCAGAATTTTCCTCCTTTTTAAGCTGAATAATATTCCACTTTATGGATATATCACATTTTGTTTATCTGGTCATCTGTTCATGACCCATTTGGGATCTTTCCACCTTTTGACTATTGTGAATAATGCTGCTAGGAACACGGATATACATTATCTACTCATATTCCTTCAGTTCTTTTGGCGATATACTTAGAAGTAGAATTGCAGGATTTTGTGGTATTTCTGTATCTGCTTTTTTTGTGGAATTGTCATAGTGTTTTCCATAGGAGCTGCACAATTTACATTCCCACCAGCAATGCACAAGGAATCCAGTTTCTCCAAATCCCCACCAAACTTGCTTTTTCGATTTTTTATAGTAACCATCCTAATAACTTAAGGTAACATCTCCTTGCAGCTTTGATTTGCATTTCTGCTGACATTTAATTTTAAATCTAGTGGACATTTCGTCAGTCAGGTCAAGTGGCTTTCTGTGTCCCCTAGACTGCACATGGATTTCAAGGTAGCACACCAAATCCACTTTCTGGAGAATCAGTGGTCTGCATGACCAATGCATGGAAAGTCATTGTATTGGCTTTAAATAATTTTGAAAATAACTTCTGTTGAAGCTTCTCCTTTTGAGCCTGCTATCAAAAGAATAGCAGCCTGCTAGGGCTCTGCCGCCCTAGTCTTGCCATGGCCTCCCTGTGGCCATGTGGCTCCATGCCACACAACTCGCCTACACGGCCACGAGGCCCAGCATCACACCTTCAACATCAGACACTGCTCTGCAGAAGTGTGATATCTCATGTCCACACTCGACTCTTCCAGTGCCTGCCAGCCTGATCAGCAGGACCCACTGGCCATTTTGTCAAGTTGATCTCCTGCAGATTGCCTTTTGGCAAATTGCTGAGTTGGGTGGGACAGTTTGTCACTGTGGAACTTGCTTGTGGGGCAAGGGAGGGTTTTACTTGAGCACCAATTCTGTGAAACCCCCTTCACTGTCCCTGTGCTCACAGGCTATGAACATCGTCACCTCGGTGCTCCTGCTCTATGGCAGCGAGGAGGAGGCCTTCTGGCTGCTGGTGGCCCTCTGCGAGCGCATGCTGCCCGACTACTACAATACCAGGGTGGTAGGTAAGTGCCAGCAGGGGTGGCAGCCCCTAGGCCAGCTCCACGAGCATGTCCCCCACAACTGTGCTGCTGACTATATAGAAATCCTCACGCAGCTGAAAAGTGGAGAGTCAGGCACAGGCTCACCAACCCTGACCCAGACTTGCAGCAGATTCCCCAGCTGCTGGCAATGAGACTTAGAAGTTACATATTAAGTGACTTTTAAAAGTGCTTGCGCCCCCCCCCCCCCCCAGTAATGCAAGCAAGGGGTTTAGTCTCAGCACTATGAAACTGTCAGCAGCCACTGCAGCACGGATTCAATCCCTGGCCAGGGAGCTTCCCACATGGCGCAGCAGACCTCTCCTGCCTCACCCGCTGCTCCCCCTCAGCAGTGTACTTCAGTAGATCCACCTGTTCTGCTCCCCACTCTGTCTCTGGTGAATCCTTTCACCCCCACACCTCTGGCCTGTACCCCAGTTCTTATATGCATTAATAAATAAAAATAAATATTTTTTTTAAAAGTGCATGGGGCCTAAATTCCCATCTGTCTAACTCTTCTTAAACTATTTTACTATAGAAAATTCCCAACACCACAATTAGCGCATATAGTACAGCCCCAGTGTACCTCCTCCTCAGTTGTAACTTGTGGAATCTGTGCTATGAAGCAGAAATGGGCTTGCAAATGTATTTAATTATGTGTGTAATTAAGATGGTTATTCTAAGATTCCTTCACATATTTGGGGGGGAGGACACAGGGGGTTGTCTATTAGAATCATATCTGTCCTCAAGCTTTAGGGTAGGACACACAGAAGCCCCCAAGGCCGTGTTTTAACTTGATGCTTCTAGGGAACAATTTTGTATTTCCCAAAGAAAATCCAAGTCTTATGGGAGGACTCGTTCTTTTCACACATTGTTTTGGAAGTTGTAGAAAGAAAATTTAACAGCTGGCTATTCATTCTTGTTTTCTCTGCATATCCAACCTCTTTAGCCCTAAGTGTGTGTGGAGCTGTCCAGAGATTGGGCAGGGCCAGAGCCTCAGGCTCTCAGGTCCCGCGTGAGGGTGCACCTGAGCTAGGGCCCAGGGGCCTGAGCTCACAGGTCGGATTCCTCTGTCCTCTCCCTAGGTGCCCTGGTGGACCAAGGCATCTTTGAAGAGCTCACAAGGGACTTTCTACCCCAGCTCTCTGAGAAGATGCAAGACCTGGGGGTCATCTCCAGCATCTCACTTTCCTGGTTCCTGACCCTCTTCCTCAGCGTCATGCCCTTTGAGAGTGCCGTGGTCATCGTTG
>PVIJ01010518.1:0-58135 GCA_004024925.1 Scalopus aquaticus
GGAGAATTGCCTTTTAGTTCTTCTGCCCATTTTTTGACTGGATTGTTTGCTTTGTTTCTGTTGAGTCATGTGAGTTCTTTGTATGTCTTTGTGATCAGTCCCTTACCAGTTGTATGGAGTACAAAAATTTTCTCCCAATCAGATGTCTCTTTATTTGTCTAATGTCTCTTCTGCTGTATAGAACATTTTTAGTTTGATGTAATCTCAGTTGTTTATCTTTTCCTTCACTTTCTTTGCTTTGGGGGATGAGTCTGCACCATTTATTGAACAAACTGTCCTTGTTCCATTGCATATTCTTTTCTCTTTTGTCAAAGATTAGTTTGACCATATATGTGTGGCTATATTTCTGGGCTTTATATTCAATTCCATTGGTCTGTGTGTCTGTTTTTGTTCCAGTACCATACTGTTTTAATTATTAAGTTTTGTAGTATAGTTTGAAGTCGGGGACTGTGATACCTCCATTCTCCTTTGTTTTAGTCAGAAGAGCTTTAGCTATTCAAGGTTTTTTTGGTTCCATATAAATTTCATCAATATTGTTCTATTTCTTTGAAGAATGTCATTGAAATTTTTACTGGGATTGCATTGAATCTGACAATTGCTTTCAGTAGGATGGACATTTTGATAATGTTGATTCTTCCAATGCATGAGCAGGGGATGTCTTTCTATTTCTGTGTGTCTTCTATTTCTTTTAACAATGTTTTATAATTTTCATTGTATAGGTCGCACACCTCCTGGTTAAGTTTATTGCCAGGTATTTATTTTTTTTGTTTCAATTGTAAACAGAAAGGTTTTCTTAATTTCTTCTTCAGATTGATTGCATATAGGAAGGCCACTGATTTTTGTTTGTTGATTTTATATACTGCTACTTTATCAAACAGATTGATTATTTTGATTAGTTTTTCTGTGGAGTTTTTAGGGTACTTAACGTATATTATTATATCATCTGCAAATAGTGATAGCTTTACTTCTTCTTTCCCTATTTGAATTCCTTGATGTCTTTCACTTGTCTTATTGCTCTGGCTAGGACTTCCAATATCATATTGAAAAGCAGGGTGAAAGTGGCCATCATTGTCTTGTTCCTGATCTTAAAGGAAAGACTTTCAGCTTTTCACCACTGAGAATAATATTGGCTTTGCGTTTGTCATACATGGCTTTTATCATGTTAAGGTATGTTCCTTCTACAATGAGAATTTCAAGGGCCTTCATCATAAATGGATGTTGAACTTTGTCAAAAATTTCTCAGCAGCTATTGATGTGATGGTATAGTTTTTATTTTTCTTTTTGTTGATGTGTTGGATTACATGAATTGATTTTGGAATGTTGAACAATCCTGTGCCCCTGGAATAAATCTCACTTGGTTGTGGTGTATTTTGATGCATTCCTAGATTCTGTTGGCAAGGATTTTGTTGAGGATTTTTGCATCAGTGTTCATTAGAGAGATTGGCCTGTAGTTTTCTTTGCGTGTGTGTTGTCTATTAGTGTAAATTTAGCTTGATAAAATGTATTTGGTAGTATTCCTTCTCTCTCACTTTTTTAAAGAGTTTGTGTAGGATAGGAGCTAGTTCATTTCTGAATGTTTGGTAGAATTCATTTGTGAAACCCACTGGTCCTGGGCTATCGTTTTGGGGGAGGGTTTTGATTGCTTCAATTTCACTGCTTGCAATTGGTGTGTTTAGGTGTTCTACTTCTTATTTATCTAGCTTTGAATGTTTATATTATTCTAGGACTTTGTGCATCTCTTCTAAATTGCTGACCTTGTTTGCCTTTAAATGATCATAGTAATTCTGATTATTCTTTTGATTTCTAATGTGTCTGTTGTAATTTCTCCTCTTTCATTTAAGCTCCTATATATTTGTGTTTTTTCCCATTTTCACTTGTGAGCCTGGCTAGAGTTTTGTCTGTTTTGTTTATTTTTTCAAAGAACCAACTTTCATTTCGTTGAGCTTTGGATTGTTTTTCTAATTTCTATTTTATTTATTTCTGCTTTGATTTTTATTTCCTTTCTTCTATTGGTTTTTGTTGTTGTTCTTTTTCTATTTCTTTGAGATGGGAGATTAGGTTGTTTCTTTGACTTCTTTCTTGTTTCTTGATGTAACCTGTATTGCTACATACTTTCCTCTCATTGCTTATTTTGCTGTGTCCCATACATTCTGGACAGCTGTATCATCATTGTCATTCATTTCAAAGTATTTTTTTCTTCTTTGATCTCTTTAATCCAGTGGTTTTCCAGTAGTATGGGTTTCAATCACCATGAATTGGGAGGGTTCCTTGCTTTCTTTTCATGATTTACTTCTAGTTTGATGCCTTTATGATCAGAGAAGACAGTTGCAATGATTTTTATCTTAATGCATCTGTTGAGGTTTGTCTTGTGACCCACTATGTGATCAATCCTGGTGAATGATCATGCACATTTGAGAAAAATGTGTAATCAGATTTTGGGGGGTGTAGTGTACTACAGATGTCTGTTAAGCCCATGAGGTCTAGGTCTTTATTTAGGGCTCTAGTGTCCTTGTTTATTTTTTATCTTGTTGATCTGTCCATTGGTGAGAGTGGGGTGTTAAAGTTTCCTACTATATATGTATTTTCTCTAGTGTCTATTTGCAAAGTTGATAATAATTGTCTGATATATTTTGGTGCTCCTTCACTTGGTGAGTATATGTTGATGAATGTTATAGCTTCCTGATGTCTCCTTAATCATAATGTAGTATCCATCTATGTCTCTTTTTACCTTTTTTAGTTTGAAGTCTATTTCATCTGATATAAGTATAGCTATCCCTGCCTTCTTTTTTGGTCCATTTGCTTGTAGGATTGTTTTCCAACCTTTTACTTTAAGTCTGTTTGACTTTTTTAGTTAAATGTATTTCCTGGAGACAGCAGAAGGTTGGATTTTGTGTTTTGATCCAGGCTGCTACTCTGTGTCTTTTTATTGATGAGTTTAGCCCATTTATTTATAGGATTAATATTGATACATTGGCATCTATTTGTCTTTTTGTCATTTTGTGTGTCTTTTTGTGATTTTATTCTTACCTTTTCTGCCCTTCTCATTTATTCTTTTATTGGTTTTGGTGTTAGAACTTCTTGTACTATTATTTTTTGGGGGTGGGCGTTTAGTAGCAATGTATTTCTGGAGATTCTGTTTGTCTGAGAAGGTCTTTATTTTCCCTTCATAGAGGAAGAAGAGTTTTGTGGGGTAATGCATTCTTTGCTGAATATGTCACTCCGTTTTCTTCTTGCCTATAGTGTTCCTTCAGAGTCATCTGATGTCAGCCTGATTGGTTTGGTTTTCCTTTTTTTGTTATCTGTTTCTTCCCCCTCATCAGCTTCATTATTTTTTCCTTATCTTGGACTCTTGGCTTTACTACTTTGTGTTGTACTGTAGTTTTCCTTTCATTGTGGTAATTTGGTGTTCTTCTAGCTTTCTGTATGTCTATTTTCATCTCCTTCTTCATGCTTGGGAAGTCCTCTTCAGTTATTTCCTTGAAGTTTCTCCTTTGTCTCTCTGTGTCTCTCTCCTCACCTTCTGAGATGACTATAACTCTAATATTTCCTTTCCTCATGGTGTCAGATAGTTCTTGAAGTGTTTCTTCATTCTTCCTCCTTTGTATTTCTCTTTCATTTTTGGTTCTTTTTATATCTGTATTTTCAAGAGTACTGAATTTCATCAATTCTCTTTTCGTTGCTTTTCCCAGAGTTGTTTAGCTCCTCCATTAATCTTTTAATCTCCTGCTATTCCTTCATTTCCTTCTTTAAGGACTCAATTTCATTCTTCAGTTCATTAATTATATTTCTCACATCACTATTTTCCTTTTCTTCTTCTTTATGTTATTTAATCATGGTGATTCTACATTCTCTATCTAGTAAGCAGAAAAGTTCTTCCATGTCATTGTTGTTTAGATCTAGTGGCTGTTTTCTTTTTGTGGTGTGTCCTTCCCCAGAGGACTTGCTTGGTTATTTGTATTTTTCCTTCTCCATGTTGTTTGTTTTCTAATTTGTGACCAACTCCAACACTGTTAAGCCAGACTCCACAAAATAGTGATGCTGTGGATGAGTTGATGGGCGCTGTCCCTGAAGATCACCAAGTGTCTGTATGTTGCTGGTCTCTTCACCTATGTGCCCGTCTTAGCCTTTGTTTGCTGAGCCCTTTCTCTGTCTCTACTCAGTTCCAAAGAGGATCATGGGGTTGCTGGCTTCCAATAGCCCAGCTGGCAGGCTTGCACTTTTCTGGGACCCACAGTTCACCTTCATGGTGGAACCCTCCCTCTCTTCCACTCAGTTCCGAAAGGGAGGTGAAGGCTTCCAGTTGCTTGCACAGGTCTGTGCTTTCTGCTCACCTTTGTTTTCAGAGCCCTCCCTCTCTTCTACTCAGTTCCAGCAGGGGATTGCATGGTTGTTGGCTTCCAACAACCCAGCCAGTAGGCCCACACTTTCCTAGGACCCACAGTTCTCCTTGATCCTAATACTGTTTTAAATGTTAATGTTGGAAGGAAATGCTATTGGAAGTCTAAATTAGTACAGTCACTTAGTAGACAGTTTGACTGTAACAAGTTATATAGAAAAATCGCAAACTCTAAAATCCAGCAGTTCATCACTTTGAAATATAGAAAGTCCATGTGCACCAGAATACACATACAAAAATATGCACTGTATCTATTAGCTGAAGAATGGATACATTCTGGCATAGTTGTATGGTGGGATATTATACAGCAACAAAAATGAAAAAACACTATTCCCTACAATATAGAGACTTCTCATAAACAAAACCATATGAAAGAAGAAAGACTTCAAAGAATACACAAAATGTTATTCAACTTATATGTTAACAAATAAGCTAACTAAACTATCTATTTTAGAGAAGCATACAGAAGTATAAAGCTTTAAAATAAGAAAATGATAACTATAAAACTCAGGATAATGGATGCTTGAGTTAGAAAAAGTTAGAAATTTGGAAGATACAGAAATAAGGCTTTCTGGTAGTATTAGTGTTCTATTTTTTAATCTGACAGTTGCACAGCAATATGCTTTATAAAAATTATACTTCCCTATTATGTTATATGCTTTTTTCTATTTTCAAACTTTGAAGTTAAATTTTAAAAGAGAAAAAAAACACAGCTTTATTTATGATTTCTTTCTCTTATTCTTCCATTTGTGACCTATCAGTAAATTCTAAATGCTTTACCATCACAATATATACAGTATCTAAACACTTTTCATCTGTTCTAAATCTATATGTCCTTTTTCTTGATGCATTGTAGTAGCCTTCTAACTGATCTCTTTACTATTTCCTCTTCCTCTATAGCCAATTATTCTAGAGTATCCATAGAGGGTCTTTTAAAGCATAAATCGAGACATTGTCTCTCCCCTACTTAAATATTCTACTGCAGTCACACTGAAATTCGTGTTGTTTTCTCAATATGCCCCACATACCTCTGCCTCACCGCCTTTGCACTTGCTATTCTTACTACCTGATTCACCTGAGAACCTGATACTTGCTCAAAGATGGCTTCAGCTCACTCCTCAAATGTCACTTTTTCAGAAGTTGTTTTTCTTCCTACCCAAAGATTGATACAGCATTCTTTATCTCCCTACTCAGCTTTATTTTCCATGCTATATCAGCTGACATAGTTAATATTTATTTACTTTATATATTCCCTCCCTAGGCGCTAAGCTCTATGAGAGTAATAATGTCTTCTGTTTTGTGAAATTACATATATCCAGCTTCTACAACAATGCACTCAAACATTATTGAATTAATTTTAGAATGAAAACAAATGTGCCAAAGCCTTCATAGTACTTAGATCTGAGTGGCTGTTAAATACCATTGTGCTTTATATTTCCCAAATGATGTACTTTGAATTTGTATTAACTTTATAGTCAGAAAAATAAGTTACTATAATAAAACAGACATAATAGTGCCTGGATTAGTATTTGACAAATAGTAATTATAAACATTATTAGTTTGTTAATTAATTAGATGAGGAAAGTTAACAATGACTGACTTACCCATATACGTACACTTACTATATCTGTGATGCTGAAATGTACAAATAGTAACATATTTTACTTAAGGTCTTTACTTTGTAACTTCTTGTAAAAACAAAAGACTGAAAGTGGGTTTTACTGTAAAGTGCTGCTCAGAAAATGCTTACTCTGTATTACTGATTTTGAAGGTTTTGGTTTTGCTTACATGAAAAACTGCACAATGATTGAAAAGGTTTACAGAGATAGATATTTTTACTGATAGTTCAAGGAATCCCATGCCAGACAAGACCTGAGTCCTGGAAAGAAACATATCTAACAGAAAGCAAGAACTACTTGTTTTCTTCAAAAGATCACAGAGATGAAAATTAAACTAATGCATGCATGTAAGATGAACCAAAAGCTTAAAATATCACACTCTAGAGCACTCAGTAAGCAAATGTCATTATTTATTCTGACATGAATTTCTAAAACCTAAAGGCATTCTCACAATTTGGATGTATTATTTTCAAAACTAATTGCCTCATTACATGAAATATATTGACCAATCTGGGTGTATGCAGCAGAAAGTAAGCAACCAGATTGGTGAAGGACTCTGGTTTTTCAAGGAAAAACAACTTAAGGACATATGCAGCCATTTCTTTCAAAAGACAAACATTCTAGCTATCACAACATGTTTGAAGCATTATAATGTAGAAGTGAAATTTTCCTATGTATCCAAAAAGCAACCTATTATTTTTTCATTCATTTCATTCAATATTTACTTCAAAACTGCCAAGTGTCAGACTCTATAATTAGTGTTAGCAACATATAGTGAACCAAAACAATGAGGTAATGGGTAAAAAGAGACATTCCCTTATTAACCATTGAATAAATAAAATAACAATTACAACATAATATTAATCATTGAGTAAGTAAAATAACAATCACAACATGAGCTACAAAAAATAAAAAGGTAGAGTATATCAAAAGTGCATGCCTATAAATGGGGGTTTGATTTAACACTTTGTGTGCTGGCCATTTTCTGTGCCACCGCATGAATGGTATAAGCATTCAATAAAACACACACAACTCCTGAACTACTGGATATTAAAAAAACTGTAATATCTCTCATAAAACACCTTACACTTTCACCAAAACAATGTGTAGAGCTTCTAGACTGAGTACGATCAAAGAAATAGCTCCTAATAGTTCCAAATAATCCACCCTGGCATGAAAAACTGAAGACTAGATGAACACGTATTAATATGTGAGCAGACCACAAAGTGTTCATCACACAGGTCATGGAAAAATTCACTGAAAAAAATAATTCACTGAAATCTAAATATAATGGTTAATTTGGTGAAGGTGAAAGGGGATTAGAAAAGAATTTTCTATGCTGAAGGAACTTCATATGCAAAGCAGACCCTATGAAAAAAGAAAAAGAAAACCTTAAAGGCCACTATGGCTAGAACAGTATGGTTAAAAAAAGAATAATACAACATGATGTAGAAAATGCAAACAAGGTTCAGACCACAAAGAGCTGTCTTTATCTAAGAAAGATAAGAAGCCAGTGGACTGGAGTCTTTATTTTCAAGACTTCAAAGACATCTAAGAATATTATAAAAATTTAACTACTAAGTTATCTAACAGTAAAATGTACTGTCTCAGAAATTGAGCATTCCATTATAGCTAGTCATCAAGTACAACCTGGATGATCACCTTTCAAGAATGCTACAGAGGAAATTGTGTATACCTTGAAAGCTTAGCCCTGTGGTTTGTTCCAATGATTTAATGACTCAATTATTTAAAAACCAAACATATATTTTTAAAAACACCCTAAAACTTAAGATTTCAAATTAGAATATTTGTTAATCATGCCAACATGCAGAATTAAAATTTTCAATGGCTGTTACCTGGTGTTTCTTGGGATGGATCATAATATTACACAACAGGAGATCTATTTTCAGTTTGGACTGCAGCAGGGAATGGATAGTTCTCCATGTCCACTGCCAAGATACAGGCAGAGTGTAAGCATAAGGGAAAAAGTGCTCAAGTCAAAAAAAAAAAAAAAAAGCTGTTGGGAAAAGCAGGAAGAGATCAGATTAAAAGATAATAAAACAAAGATTATACCAGAACAAAGATTATTTTCTTTGCTATATCTCTCCCTCAACAAAGAAGTAAATAGAAAAATATGTCAGAGGAAAAACAGGGACTAACCTGGTAACAGAAGAGGTTCCTACTCTGCTCCCAAGAAAATAATCCAATAGTTAAATACAGGGACTCTATACCCAGAGAGTCCTGATCTTGAGGAAAAACTGGAACACCACTTAAACATCAGAGAAGAGCACAGACTACCAGAAGGGACACTGGAGATTCATGCATCACTGAACAAGAGGTGGGTGAAAAGAAATGCATGGCGTCCATATTCTGGTAAGCCATCAATGATCATGGAGCAATTGCTCAGCCAGGGGTCTAGAGGTGGGGAGAACCAAATGGTATAGAGGGACATACCCTAAGCTGAGAAGAATTATACACAGAGGTACTGGGTTACTCCCCACACACCAGGCTGCAACCCATTGAAAACAAAGACTGTGTTCTGGACTGCAGTGGACAGCAGTCCAATTCCCCCAAACCTCAGGACTGATACTGACCTCATGAAGCAAAATGACAGCACATACTATGGATTCTTGAATCTGAAGCCAAGCAAGGGCTGGTTATTGGCAGTGCAACAAACATAAGCCAGTCCTTCTGGCCCCAGCACATTCAAATCAGCTGCTGGGTCCAGCAGACCCCTCTTTCAGTACCTACAGAAACTGGAAAAAGAAAAAATATATAGATATATATCAACTAAACTGATACTGGAACTGAGGAGAGAGCTGCCTCAGCAGTGGGAGGTGGCAGCAGCAATAGTGGTCTCTCACCCTGCTGCCTATTCTAGCTGTTGTTTCTCAGAGCCCAACAACCTCCATTTTATGTGTACTTCCTGGATTGTGGACTGGGCCAATCAGGTGCAAGCAATGAACCAATAGGTACGAAATGGTCCAATCAGCCACAGGATTGAAAAAAATGGTCCAGAATTGTAGGTTGGGCACCCTCAAAGAGGCAATAAGCCAGGGCCAGAGAGAACTGAAAGACACTGTTTCAGCCTCTGAAGAAAGAAGAGGAAGACTTGGTTCCTCACCTCTGAAGAAAGAAGAAAGACCAGAAGCTGAGCTCAAAAGAAGAAAGAAGAAAAGACAAATCGTCCAGCAGCCGACCTCTGAGGAGGGAAGAGAAGCCAAAGATCTGTCAGAGACTGTCTCTGGTCCTGTCTCTGACATTGCCTGAAAGGAGCACCAAAGGCTCCAGATCTGGTGTCTCAAAGAGTTGTTTGTTGTTGGTATACTCCAACAACTCACAAAGAGCTGTTAACAGTTAGTATTTCTGACACTGTCTTTGGGGGAACAGTAGTGACCATCACTAATAGCTAGTGCTGTCCAGCACTCCTGGTGACCAGCCTTCAGCATCTCTCAAGTGGCCACTTCTTGCAGGAAAACATCAAGGCAAACATGGAAGTTGGATGGCAACACAGTACATAGAGAAAGGTCTCTTGCTTCCAGATCACGTGAACATAGGCCTAATAATGTTGGAGGTGAAGAGTCAGAGCAGCCAGCACTGGCTACTCAAGATTTTCCTATACTTTTAGTTCAGGCTGCAACCTGGACGTAATCTGTGACCTGGATCTAGTGATCACTTTGAACATCCCATTTGAAACTTTCAAAAGATCTCCTCAGTCAGCATTGGATTCACCCTCCCAGTGGAAGAGCATATAATCTGGACTTCACCCCACCTCGTGTGCATGGTGCTGATGATATCACCAGCAAACCATTAATTCTGCAGAAAGATGATAAACTTGAAGCAGTTGAGGAAAGATTAAGACGGTACAGGGATGTGGCAAAGACAGTCATTGAATTCTACAAGAGCTAAGGAGTACTCCACCAATTTTCTGGTATGGAGACCAACAAAATCTGGCCCTGTGTTTACACACTTTTCTCAAACAAGATCATGCCTATTCAGTCCAAAAAAGCATACTGAGCCTGCCTAGCGAAAAAAACAGGAAAATATCATTCATTCAGTTATACATTTAGTCTCAGTGCCATGTGCCAATTAGAAGCTAACTACAATAGTTCTCTAGTTTAAACAGTGAAGTGACATGAAAACTAATGAGTAGTGAAGAGTTGAGGAATAACCTCTTCTCTGTCTTTCAAAAGAAGGATCACCTGTGTATAAGATTTCTCTGCCTGTGTCTCAGCCCTGGACAAGAAAGTGAGTACTGACTAGATTTGAAATGATGCACAGTCCAAGCGCTAGATGATTTTTAACCACTACGTTGTTGTCAGGGTAGACTTTTTATGTGTGATGGAGGTAGTATCTGGTTCTCGCCATCCCTCAAAAGCTATTGATCTCAATTCCAGAAAGCTGAGAGTCCCATGGCTGTAGCTTGGGCCTCTCCCAGGTTCTCCAGTATATACCCTCCTGGTGATCAGGAGATTGAAGCCAATTGCTCTCAGTAGTTGTTTCTCTGGTCCTGAGTGGCTATGTCCACAATTCATTTGCTTTTTTAGGAGTGATACATTCTTTTTCTGTGTCCATATTCCATAGAATCTCTCCTTTTAAGACATCCTGGAATAAAAAAATTTACTTATAAACTGTATTTTTTACATCTGTTTTTTCCCCTCCTATGCTATAAAGCAAAATATTTATGCTCAAAGGAGCTGAAAGCTACGGGATTATATGGAATCTCTTCACGCACCTGTGGAAGATCACACTTTAATTGCTGGTCTAATGCATGGTTGACCCTACTCCGTTTTTTTCTTTTTTCAATTGTGGGAAAAAAATCCCCAATGTCTTTCAGTCATCCTTAAAAATATTGGGAAAGCTGCATTGACATAAGTGTTAAAAGATCACATTTTATGGATAGAAGTAATAAGATTGTATGGAATTATTGGACTAAAAGTATACTTTTGGTTTTTACTCAAGACAAAAAAATGTTTTGAAAATGCTGCTAAATATTGATGCTGATAGTGTTTATCTCCTGACAGTGACCCAAGCATATTATAAACAGCTGGTAAAGGCAATGGAACCTGTAAGGCAGAGGGAAATGCTGCACTAATTACACCTAGTCCAAGTATGACAGCTTTACTATTATGGGAAAACAAGATCTTTATTTTTTCTTGCAAAGATGCTTTCTATATGGTGGTCATTAAGTTTAAAAATCTATATAATAATATTTTATCATTCATTGTAATATATTATCAATAAACCATTTATTAAGGTTTAAAAACAAAATATCAGTTGCATTCCTATATACAAATAATAAAATAGTAAGCGAAAGAAACAACAGCATTATTAATCACATCACAAGGAATTAAATACCTAGGAGTAAACCAAAGAAAGGGAGTGAATGATTAGTATAATAAAAACTATTACAATATTATAGAAAGAAAAAGATACAAATGAAAGAATTAACTGCTCATGGACTGAAAGAATTAATATTGTCAAAATGTTAACTTTACCCAAAGTGAAACACACTCAATGCAATCCCTATCAATGGCATACTTCAAGGAAACAGAACAAAATAAACATTACTGAAATTGATATAGGACCATAAAAGATCTCAAAGAGCAATGCAAATTGTAACAAGAGAGAGATCGACAGAGAGAGAATAATAGAGATATCACACTTCCAGAATTCAAACTTCATTATAAAGCTACAGTAATAAAAACATTTTTGTATTGGCATTAATATGGGTGCACAGATACATCAAGAATTGAGAGTCCAGAAATGAACCCACACCTATATATATAGTTACTCTACAACAGTTAATCTATGACAAAGGGTACAAGAACATGCACTGCGACAAAGAAAAGTTCTTCAATAAAAAGAAGTTTGTAGCCCTGAAACTACAAAACATACAGAAGAAAATATGCAAAACATGACATAAGCTTCAATGACATCTATAGACTCATTCTCAATGGCAAGTAAAACAAAAATGAACACAAAAAATTGGGACTCCATTAAACTAAAAAGCTTCTGCAAAGCAAAATAAACTGTAATTAAAATAAAAAGACCCTAATGAATGTGAGAAAATATTCACACATTTTATTTATTTATATGTATATATATTTTATACATATATTCATATATATATCATAATATACATCATAACATATACATATGCATATACATATATATATATAGATAGATAGATATATCATAAGAGACTGATCTCAAAGATCTACAAAGAACTCAGACAATTCAACACAAAGAAACAACCCAATCAAAAAATGGGCAGAAAAGCTAAATGGGCACTTCTCCAAGGAAGAAATGCAGATGTCAAAAAGGTACCTGAAAATATGTCCATAATCACTTATAATCAAAAAGGCAAATCGAGACCACATGAGAAAACACCTCACATCTGTGAGAATGACCCTTATCAAAAATACCAGAAACAACAACCATTAGCACAGATGTGAAAAAAAGGTAACCCTCCTACACTACTGGTTTGAATGTAGATTGGTTCAGCTCTTATGAAAAGTAGTATGAGTATGTCTCAAAAGATTAAAAATGGATCTGCCATACAACCTAGTAATTCCACCCCTAGGCAAACACCTGAAAAATTCAAAATATAATTTGAAAGGAAACTTGCACTCCCAAGTTTATAGTACACTATTTATAATAGCCAAACTATGGAAACAACCTAAGTACCCCCAAACAGATGAGCAGAACAAAAGATGAGGTATATATACACATGGAATGTTACTCAGCAATCAAAAAGATAAACTTATGACATCTGTGGCAATATGGAAAGGATATTACTAAGTGAAAGATGTCAGAAGGAGAAAGATAAATAGTGAATGGTATCATTTATATATGGAATATAGAAAAACAAAACTAAGGGTCATATAAAAACAAACTTAAAGCTAACTCTTGAAAGCTGACCATAGAACTGAAGCATGTGGGGGAGGGGGTATTAGCACAGGGGTGAGAGCAAAGATGGAAGAAAGCACAGTAGATTATGGTGGTTTTGGACTATGGACTATGGACACCGGACTATGGGAAGGAGTCCCTCCCCAATCTATTTTGCAAGATGTTACCATGAAGGGGCAATGAATATAAAGAATATGTGAATCTCTCAGTATTATTTTATAATTGCATGTGAAACTATAATTATCTCAAAACATAAAGTTTAATTTAAAATATACAAGTCAGCCAGAGTCGTTCACATCAACAAAATGAAAAACAAGTTAAATGTTTATTTCAATAGATATGTGACAAGCATTTAAAAGCATGTGACAAGTTCAACATCCATTTGTTATAAAAAGTCTCAATAAAATGGGAATCAAAGAAACATATCTCAAAATAATACAGGCCATATACGGCAAACCAACAGACAACATCATACTTAATGGTGAAAATCTGAAAGCATGTCCCATAAGATCAGGAACAAGAAAAGGATGTACACTTTCACCGCTACTGTTCAACATAGTATTACAAATCCTAGCCAGAGCAATTAGGCAAGAAAAAGACATACAAGAAATTCAAAAAGGAGAAGTAAAGTGTCACTATTTGCAAGTGACATAATAATATACAGAGAAAAATCCAAAATTCTACCAAAAACTACCAAAAATAATAAAAGACTATAGTTCAGTGACAGGATATAAAATCACAAAATATGTTGTTTCTACATGCAAACAATGAATTAGAGGAAAGAGAAATTAAGAAGGCAATCCAACTTAGATTCACACGAAAAAGGATGAAATACTTGCAAATCACTTAACAAGGGAGGTAAAGGATTCATACACTGAAAACTATATGACAAAGGATATAAAAGAAATAAAAGGAATGAATAAAAGAAAACACAAAGAACTGGAAAGATACCTTGTGTTCATGAATTTGAAGAAAAAAACACTGCTAAAATGGTCATATTATTAAAAGCAATTAACAGATTCAGTGTAATACCTACCAAAATCCCACTGACATTCTGCAAGGAAATAGGAAAAATAATTTTAAAATGTGTATGTGAACCACAAAAGGTCCCAAATTTCTTTAAAAATCCTGAGAGAAAGGAAGTAAAATGGAGGAATCACACTCCTCAACCCTATAATTGAAACAAAAAGTGGATGAGTGTGGCAAATAGCCAGTAGATTGCCTTACAGATAGGTTTTTGGGTTTTGTGGGGGGTTTTTGGTTATAAAGTGTACATGATTATCTAATCAAATCATCTGAAACAAAATAAACTACTTTGAAATATATTTCTCTTACACAAAATGAAATCACACAAAAAGAAAAATAGCCTACGTCTGTCATCCACATGAAACACATTAAGCCATAGAGGTCAATTCTATTTAAGTATCTCCATAAGTCTATTTCTGTTTTGCTATTGTTCAGTGATAATATTCTAAGTAAACCATCATGGTTAGATATAAGGAATGTCCTTTTTAAGAGATTTTGAACAATAATGGTAATTACTAATTTACTTTCTACTATTTAAGAGCCCATTGTCCTTAATTCAGCTCCTCTCAACGCTTCATACATAAATATACACACTTGCCAAAAACTTCATTCAACCATTAGGAAACATGTATTCACCAGTTACTATGCTAATATAAAGGTGAGTAAGCAAAAATCCTGGGTCTCAGCATGCCATCACTGTAGTGCTAAATTTTGTCCCACTAAGCTCTACTTTAAATTCAAAATAATACCAAAAGACATGTGTTGTAAAATGGGTCTATAACAGTCAAGAGATAAAATAAAAAAAAGAACACAGTACATTGATAGGGGGAGGAAATCAGTCAGAGAATAAATTAACATTCTTCCCCCATGCAAGACAGAAAAGAATAACATATTTAGACTTTCTTCCTTGATTAAGCCCTCCATTAAATTTTTTTGGTAATCTTCTCTAAAAGACCAAATTATATTAAGATTTACTAGTACAAATCAATGTGTTTGATTAGGATAAGTAAATGCAAAATGGAATTCAATCAGCAAAATTATTGGAACTTCACCCTAACAAATTACAGTTAATTTTAATGCTAACACAATCTTACTGTGCAATCAAGAAGAGTTGATTCTATTTCTTTCTTGTTATCTTCTGTTAGATGTGGGCTATATCTAGATTGTCATAATGACTTATTATAGTGCTTTAACTCATCACAAATCAGATCTCCCAAACCTAAATTTTTTTTTCTGTTTTTTTTTTTCTTTTCAGGCATAGTTGGCATAACATTATATTAGTTCCAGGTATACCACATAAACATTTGTATAAGTTGCAAAGTGATCACAATAACAAAGCTAGTTAATGTTTGTTACCATATGTGCTACAATTTTTTTCTTGTGATGAGAATTTTTAAGATCTAATCTCTTAGCAACTTTCAAATATGCAGTACAGGTACTATTAGCTATCGTCACACCAGACTACACATTATATCCCCATGATTTTATACTAGAAGTTTGTAACTTTTGATCCCCACTACCAGTTCACCCATCCACTCCCATTCTCATTGTACTAAGCACCAATCTGTTCACTGTATCAATAAATTTGCCATCCCTAAATTCTTTGGTTCATATTTAAACAGAAGATCTACAATCCTCACAAGCTTCTACTACATGGATAGTCATCTAACAAATAGGATAGTAGAGCCATCATTACACAAAAACAAAAATAACATTATAAATCAGGAACTGCTAACTTGAATTTTCCATGTTTCTTTCTTCTTCAGATACTCCTGTTATGTTATTTCACTAATAAAATAGCTTGTGGGTTCTATATGACAAGTTCCTGTTTGGTGCTAGTGAAAATATCTTGTTTATCTCACTGAGAAGCCGAAACAGAATAGAATATAATGTAATACTAATAATAACCCGTATCATTTTGAATGCTTTCTGTGTGTGAGACACTATGAATTAAGCACTAAAATAGATAATATTTGATAGCTGGGGAAACCAAGGCTTAGCATTTACGAAGCTCACTAAATAGAGGTGATGGTTTAAAGATCACTGAATTTACACACTAACTAAATAGTGGATAGTGTCTGACACTAGAGTCCAAATTCTTGATTAAATATTAATCACACCTACCAAAGTTCTTGTTACCATAAAATGTCTATTTAGGTCCACTGACTATAGGGTCTTCCTTAGAGAATTCATGCTAGATGGAATAGATGAAGATCAGTAAGGAAACTAAAAACCTGACTTCACATTTTGTCTTCTATATTCTAACAATAATCAAGTCATATCAACTACAGTCATCTGAATATAGTCATACCCACAAAATTATTTTCAATATTGCCTTGAGGGTCTACCCAACTCAAAAATCATAAATGGTTCTAAGGATAGTTCTTTGCTCAATTTTTGCCTGAGCTCCTAGAAACCTTCCAATCAAAAAATTAAAAAGTACAAAGAATGTACAACAAAATTACATTTTTTCATGATTCTTAAGTGTGGAAAATGTGGATAACAGGTTGCATCGCCACAAAGATTCCCCAATTCCTTTGATAGCAAGTCCAGGAAGTTAGTGCACCTCTGCACTAACCTCTGATCAATAGAATGACTCTCACCCAAAACTTAATTACACAAGAAAATAAAACTCAAAGACAGAAAGAGACACTACCAAGTTTTAAACATTTATCAACTCTATTTAAAATAAATGATACATAAAATAACAGCAATGCATAGTTTTAAAATACACAAAAAAATAACTATTGGTTGTAGAAAATGTACTGAGAAGAATATACAAAAGATAAAAAAGTACTTTCACAAGGAAATTTAGAGAAGCCTTCAAAATATGAAAACTGAATTGTCTTAAAAAACAAACAAAAGTACACTAGGCACTCAGAAGGAAAAAAAGAAATTTATATGAATAAATCAACACAGACCAAGGAAAGATCAAGAGTAACCAAACTCTCATAATATCACCAGGTAAGAAAACATATGCTTGAAGAACCTTGGTAAATCAAGCTCAAGAGGCAGACAACGACCAGATCATATAACCCCAAAATATCAAGACAACAATTATTTTTTAAAGTAATGTTGTTTAAATCATTGTTTGTATTTTGGAAGTAAAGGATCCCCACGACCACCACCTCATTCAGGTATTATTAACATAGACTACACAAAATCAAAGCACCCATTTTCACCACCATAATACATAATACTACCTCCCACTTTGTGCTTACCCCTCCACTTTCCCCTTCTCCTCTGGACACCTCATTCTATAGTCAGCTTTCAATGGTTAGTCTTTACATTTGGCTTTATCTGACACTTTGGTTTCTCTATATTTAGTTTCTCCATATTCTATCTGTAAGTGATACCATGAAGTATTTGTCTTTCTCCTTCTGACTTATTTCACTTATAATCCCTTCCAGTTTCATCCATATTGTCACAAATGGTATGAGTTTCTTTTTTAACACTTTGTGTGTCGGTGCCCTTTAAATTTACCAGCCCTTAGGGCCGGCCATTTTCTGTGCCACTACATGAATGGTATAAGCATTCAACAAAACACACACAACTCCTGAACTACTGAATATTAAAAAAAACTGTAATATCTCTCATAAAACACTTTACACTTTCTTTTTTTTTTAAAGATTTATTTTTTATTTATGCATACAAGCTGGGGTACAGGCCAGAGGCGTGGGGCAGCAAGAGGGTCCACCAGAGACAGAGCAGGGAGCAGAACAGGCAGATCAGAAATACACTGCTGAGGAGAGCAGCGGGCAAGGCAGGAGAGGTCTGCCACACCATGTGGGATTCTCCCTGGCCGGGCGTTGAACTTGCATCGCTGCTGCCGACAGCTCCACAGTGCAGCGATTAACCGCTGCGCCACCGGGGAGGCCCAAACACCTTACACTTTCTCCACCATGGCATGAAAAACCAGAGACTAGATGAACACATATTAATATGTGAGTGGCCACCTGATACTGGTGACAAAAACACGTACTAATACATGAGAGGACCACAAAATGTTAATTGCTGAATAATATTCCATCGTGTATACACCGCACCTTCCAGACCCACTCATCCATTTTGGGGCATTTAGGATTGTTTCTATGATTGGCTTTTATAAATAGTGCAACATTGAACATGGGAGTGGAAGTTTACCTTTGAATTAGTGTTTTGGGGGCCTCCCAGGTGTCCCAGTGGTTAAGTCTCAGCACTATCTCCAAATTAGTGTTTTTGTATTGTTTGGGTATATACTTTTATGTGCTTGTTGGCCATCTGTATATCTTCTATGGCCTATTTTCTGCCCATTTTTTGAATGGGTTATTTGTTTTCTTTTTCTTGAGTTGTATGAGTTTCTCTATAGATCTTTAATAACAGTCCATCATCAAATGTATGGTATATGAATATTTTCTCCCATTCAGTAGGGTACTTTTTCATTTTACTTAAGGTTTTTTGTTTTGGGTTGTTGTTTTTTTGTTTTTCGTTTTTGTTGTTGTTGTTGTTCAGAAGTTTTGAGTTTGAATTAGTAACAATTGTTAATATTCTCTTTGGTGTTCCTTGATGTAGGAGATGAATCCTTAAAGACATCACTGAAGCTTATGTTGCAAAGTGTTTTACCTACGTTTTCTTCTATGTATTTTATGATTTGGGGTTTACTGTCCAAGTCTTTTATACATTTGGATTGATTTTTGTGTATGTTGTGAGATAGTGGTCTAGTTTCATTCTTTGGCATGTGGCTGTCCAGTTTTCCCAATATCATTTATTGAAGAGACTTACCTTGCTCCAGTATATACTCTTGGCTCCTTTGTCATAGAGTAACTGTCCAAATAGATGTGGGTTTACTTATGCAGTCTCAATTCTGTCCCATTAGATTGTATGTATGTTTCTGTTCCAGTATTATGATGTTTTAATTTTATAGCTTTGTAATATAGTTTTAAGTCTGGAGTGTGATTCTGTTATTCTTCATATTTTTTGTCAGGACTGATTTGCTATTCAGGCTCTTTCATGGTTCCATATGATTTTCAGTAATATTTTCTCTATTCCTTTGAAGAATGTCATTGAAATTCTGATAGGGATTACAATGAATCTGTACACATTATTTTGGAAGAAAGGGGAAAACTCTGTAAGCCTCTTAGTCGGGGAGTTAGTATATATGGATGTGTGTTTTAAAAAGAACATTCTGACAAGGTTCTGTAGGCACAGTAGATTATTTAAAATAAACATTTTCCTTTAAATGAAGGAGGTAAGGATGATAAGTTAAAAGTGTTAAATAAATTAATATTTGGGCTGGAATGAATATGAGGTGGCTATGATTATATTCAATACAAGCGGAATGTTAAAAATCTAATCATACAAATATATTTGCAAAGCTAGTATGATGTTCATTTTCATAGCAATTTAGAATCAGATATTAATATAGACTCTACACTGAATATTTCCAAAATATGCTACTGATAATGCTTCACTGGACAAACTTAAATATTTTTTTAATTTAAAGTCTAAAATTACATTACATTATATTCAATTTGACATTGAAATTAGAAAATAGTTGTTCAAATATTTACTCAGTTTTGTGAATGGAGAAGTTATTTATAAACTATCCTTTTTACATCATGTATGATATTTAGTTACTTTATAACCATGGATTCAATATTTTTATACAAAGAATTCCCAAATGTAATTTTCTTCATGGAATATTATCAGTTGACAATATTACATGACTCTTTACCCAATTTCTAGTGTTAATGGAATTCTTAACAAATAATATCTCACAGTTACTGCACACCAATTATGTGCCAAAAACTTCTGTAAACACTTTACATTACTATCTCAGTCCTCACAGCAATACTGTGAAATGAATATTATAACTATGCCCCATTTTACAACACAGTTTAGAAAGTGAGTAACTTTCATAAGGTCACACACATGGCAAGTGGTAAAATCAGAATCAGAACTCATGAAGACTAATTCCAGAGCCCCTGCTTTCAACCACTCTTTCTACAGAGTTAAATAATTTCAATATACATAATATACTCTAAGTGTATCTCTATTAAATGATCAACGTGTAGCTCCTAAAAGATCTTTAAAATATCTTTTCACATCTCTTGATATCATTTATTCAATAAGTATTTGTGCTGATCTATTTTATTTAAGGCAGTGTTCTAAATACCAGGTGCACAACAATGAACAAAATAGGTAAAATATAATTACAATTACGTAGTTATTATGAATGTTTTGAGGAAAATTGGCAATTCAAGTCACCTGAGTTTCATGTGGCTTGGAAAATAAATAACAAAAAGAAAGGAAAAAAATTAATAAGTGAATTTTTCCTTGCTCAAATTTTACTAGCTCAAGCAACTGTCCATATTAGAGCTGAAAAATACTTATGTTATACAATGATATTATTTTTTTAATAATTTATGTATATATATTTTATATCATTGTTCATTTTTGTACAATGTTTTTGAGGAAAAACTTTTTTGAGGTAACATTGGTTTATACCACTGTATATGATTTAGAGGTAGGGTTCGTACCTCCTCAGATGTAATTCACATTTCATTGCTGCAGGAATGCAATGAGGGACACAACAGTCATGGAGCAGGTTTGCAAGGCAAGACTCTGCTACTCAAGCAGAAAATATTGTGCCATTTATTGAAAGCATACAGGCTAGTAGAAACCAATCATGCAACAATGGTATGAGGTACAAGGTCCAGGGGGTGAGGAGTTTCAAGTTTTACAAGAAACAGAGAAGGGGACATCATGACCACATGTCAAGAAACATTTGTGTTAGCAAAGTATATGTGCTGATGTTATCATAGGCAGAATTATCCTGCGGCCACCATGGAGTTCGTCACATAATCAGGCCTACGTATCCCAGGCATTCCCTGGAACTGCCTCATGATATGGGCTATTGTCCATAGGTAGTCAAGGAATGCTCTGCTGTGATTTGCAGATAGTAAATAGGTCACAGTTGCCCAAAAGTGGTCAGCTTATAGGAACCCACACCTTTCCACATTGTATAGTTGTAGTTTCTTTGTCATAAATTAGGGATTAATATATGCATGGACTTATTTCTGGGCATTTTATTCTGTTCCATTGATCCATGTGTCTAATTTATATCAATACCATATTGTTCTAATTACTGTTGCCTAATACTATAGTTTAAAGCCAGGTATCATGATGGCTCCATTTCTCTCCTTCTTCCCCAGGACTGCAATAGTTATTCAGGGACTTTTATGGTTCCATAAAAATTCTAGTATATTGTGTTATCTTTCCCTGAAAAAAAAAAATCATTGGGATTTAAATGTGAATTACAGTAAATCAATATATTGCCTTTAATAAAAGAGTCACTTTGACTATACTGATTTTCTCCATCCATGAACATGAAATATCTTTCCATCTTTTAATGTCTTATATCTTATATTTTATGTTCAATATCCTTTATTAGATCTGCATAATACTTATTGTATAAATCCTTCACATCTTTAGTTAGTTTATGTTTAGGTATTTGATTCTTTTTGATATAATGGTGAATGGAGTTAAATTCTTAGTTAATACTTCCTACTGCTCTTTATTTGTACATAGAAATGCAACAGATTTTTGTATGTTAGTATATAGTGACCTATCTTGTCAAATACTTTCTCTGCATCTATAAACTATGTGTTGATTTTTAGGCTTTCTTTGTTGATATAAATCTATTTATTAATTTGTATAGATTCAATTATCCTTGCAGCCTATATATAAGTCCTACATGGCCATGAATATGATCATTGTAATGTATTATTGAATTCAATTTACTAGCATTTTCTTGACCATTTTTACATTCATATTCATCAGGAATCTTGGTCTATAGCTTTCTTGTGCTATCTTTGTCTGTTTCAGGTATTAGAGCAATACTTCTCTCATAAAGTGCAAATAGAAGGCATTCCTGGGGCCTCCCTGGTGACACAGGGGTTAAAGTCTCAGCACTATCAAGCTATCACCAGACACTGTAGAATGGGTTCAAACCCCAGCCAGGGAGCTGACACACATGGCACAGCAGACTTTCTTATCTTACGCGCTTCCCCTCAGTAGTGTATTTCAGTAGATCTGCTGTTTATGCCCTCTATTCTGTCTCTGGTGAATCCTCTCACCCTCAACCCCCACACCTCTGGCCCACACCCCAGTTCTTATATGCACAAATAAAAATAAATCTTTAAAAAAAAATAGAAGGCATTCCTGCCTAGATTTTTTAGGAATAATTTGAGTAAAATGAGCTAATTTATCTTTAAAGGATTCATAGAATTAACTTGTAAATCTGTCTGATTGTGGCATTTGTTTAAGAGATTTTTATTACTGTTTCAATTTCCATGATTGTGATTGGTTTATTCAATTCTTCTATATTTTCTGGGATTAGTCTTGATTCAGAAATTTGTCAGTTTCTTCAAGGTTATATAATTTTTTTGTGTAGTGACTGTTATTATGTTCCTTTATTTTTATAAAAGCTCTGTTATTATGATTTATATTATGATCCTTGTATTTCTATGCTACCTGTAATAATTTCTCCTTTTTCATATCTAATTCTGTTTATTAATGGTTTCTCTCTTCATTCTTGGCTAGGTAAGGATTTATTGATTTTTTATATCTACTCAATGAGCCAACGCTTAGTTTCACTAATCTTTTGTTAGTTTTTTATTTACATTTAACTGATGTATGCTCTAATTTTTATTATTTCCTCCCTTCTACTAGATTTAGGTCTTATTTGCTCCTTTTCCTCAAGTTTCTTTTGATGAAATATTAAATGATTTACAAGGGGTTGGTCGTGTTTCTTACTGTGGGCCTATAATGCAATTATACTCCCTCTTAAAACTTATTTTGCTGCATCCCATAAATTCTAATAACTTCCCTGCTTGTTACCATTAGTCTCAAGATTTGGTTTCCTTTTTAATTGTAGTTGGAGACTTTAACACCGATTGCCTCAACAGAGAGAGCAACTAGACAAATAATCAACAAGATAACAATAGCCATAAATAAGTAATTAAACCAGAAGAGTTCAATGACATTTATAGAATACTGCACCCTCCCCAAAAAAGCTGAGTAAACATTCTTCTCAAGTGCACATGGCATATTTGCCAGAAAAGACCACAGTTGGGTCACTAGTTTCAATGAAGACTGAAATCATATCAACTATATTCTCAGGTCACAATGGTAAACTAGGAATCAACCACCAAAAAAAAAAAAAAACTGGTTCATTGCAGCACTGTTTACAATAGTTAAATTACAGAAACAAACAAGTTCCCAAATACAAATGAATGGATCATGAAGAAGTGGTGTATATACATATATACACAATGGAATACTATTCAACTATCAAAAAAGATTAATGCTTGCCATTTGCAAAAACATGGATGCAACTAGAGTGGTTCACATGAGGAAAAATAAGTCAGAAGGAGAAAGAGAAATATATGCTGTCACTTACATGTAGAATGTAGAGAAATAAAATAAAGGGTCAGATACAGCCAAGCTACCAGCAAACTATAGTAACCTGACTATAGAACTGAGGTTAAGAGAGGGAGATGGAAAGGGGGAGGGTCAAGAATTAAATAAGTAGGGAGCACAATGGACTATAGCAATAGACTATGGATGCTTTGGTGGTGGATATAATATAGTAACAACAACTGAAGGGAGAGATCTATACCTCTAAAATACAAGCAAAGATGTAAACCAATGTTCATAAAAAATAAATCTAAGTAAATGTTAAAAGTAAAAATAAAAAGGACCTGAGAGCCAAGATCCACAATGAAAACTCACAACTCAATGAAAAGAAAACAAAGATCTCAAACAAAAAAATAGACAAAACTTAATAAGTACGTCTCCAAAGAAGACATACAGATAACATAACAGGCAATGAAAAAGGCTCACCATCACTATCATCAGGGAAATAAAAATCAAAACCACAATGAGATACCATCTCACACCTGTGAGAATGGCCTGTGTCAAAAAGGCCAGAACCAACAAGTTTTGGCAAGGATATGAAGAAAAAGGAACCCTCATACACTGTTGGAGGGAATTTAGAATTTTGTTCTATGGAAAAGAGTACGAAGGTCTTTCAAAATATTAAATAGAGATCTACCATGAACCAATTCCACTCCAATTGAAGGAGGAAGTAAGTTGGAAAAATGGGCAGTAAGACATAACACCTGGAAAACAGGAAACTCCACAGGTCAGTCCACCTCCAGAGCAAATACCTGTGTTGGTCAGGATTAGCACATCTGCCATTCAAAGAACCAGCCATCATCCAGCCAAGGAGACCCCTGCCCCAATTGAAGACAAATGGCCGACAACAACCGGAGAGAAACCCATAGTGGAGGACTGCCAATCAAAAAGACACAATGCAGAATCAACACACACACCCTTCATCTTTTTGAGAAAGTATATAACTATCCACTTGGGATCCCTCTCTGTTCAGATAGATTTTCCTGTCCTTCTCCTTATCTGACAACAATAAACTTCTTGCTTTTCTAAGTCTGTTCTTGATGAATTCTTTCCTCACTGAAACAAGGAACAAGGACAGTGCTTTGGGGGTTCAACTCCTGGACCCCAGCCCAATTTACTATATCTCTAGCCAAAGAATGCAAAAACATTAATTTGAAGGGATATATGTACTACTGTGTTCACTGTAGCATTATTTGCAATTGTCAAGTTATGGAAATAACCTAAGTGCTAAAAAGCAGATGAGTGGATAAAGAAGATGTGGTATATATACACAATGGAATACATGCAGTTATTGAAACAGATGAAATCCTGCCATTCGTGACAATATGAATGGTCTGGAAGGTATTATGGTGATCCTAACAGTCAGAAAGAGAAAGACAATAATGGATGTGGAACATAAAGAAACAACAAAAGGGGTCAGACAAAACCAACCAAAACTAAACCGTGGAAATCTTAGTAAAATTGAGCCTACCAGGTTAGAGAGAGGCAAAGGTGGGGTACACATGGCAACAAATTGGAGAATGGTCATAGTGGGGTCCTTTGGTGCTGTAGGTGGTATGCTAACATACATCCAAAGAGGTAAACCTGTATCTCTGATTCATATACAGTGTTGTGTTTTTTTTACATTTTTTAATATATATTTTTATTGCTATTTATATCTTTTACATTTTGTTTTCCCCTTGAGTAACCCACCATCAATTCACCCATGATCCATCTCCATGGTCCCTTGTGTCCTTTTCTACTCCATTTTGTGCCCTTATTCTCCCCCTTCCCCTTTCCCCCAAGTGTCTCTCTCCTATTTGGTTTCCCTATAGTCCTATTATAAGTGAAACCATTCAATATTTTTCTCTTTCTTTCTGGCTTGTTTTGCTGAGTATGATCCCCTCTAATTCCATCCATGTCGCTGCAAAGGATGTAGAGAAAAAGGAACTCTTCTACACTGCTGGTGGGAATGTGAACTGGTCCAACCACTACGGAAAGCTGTATGGCGATTCCTCAAACTGCTAAACATGGAGCTCCCATACGACCCAGCAATACCACTTTTGGGAATCTACCCAAAGGACACAAAAACACTAATCCAAAAGGATATATGCACCCATATGTTCATTGCGGCACTGTTCACAATAGCAAGGTATGGAAGCAACCCAGATGTCCAAAAATAGATGATTGGATCCAGAAGATGTGGTACATATACACAATGGAATACTATTCAGCATTCAAAGAAGATAAACACATATACAGTGTTTTAAACCAAAAACATGCATTCTTTAAGTAATGATAACAGATTTCCCAAAGTGTAACAAACTTCCCGAATTCCGTAGGATCTCAATTGACCTTAGTTACCACATACCAAGTGACATTTTTTAGAAGAGTACTAGCCTGAGAGTATTGTAACAAAGTCTTACTGACCCTCTTGGTGGTCACTGATCCCACAGTCAATTCCTTTTTAAACTATGAAGGTAAGGAAACTAGACCTTGAAAATAACTTAGCTTCCTACTGTCATGCAGTTAAGGAGTATCATTGTTTACAAGTATGTTTCATCTTTAATAAATATCTATTATTATAATATATACTAATGGGCTACATGAAAATACATGACTTAGAAAACATCACTTAAATCCCTCAAGATGGTTTTCAAAACAACTATTGATTAGACATTTGCAATGGAACAGTTAGTAGAATATAAAAAATACAAAGGTTTAATTGCTTTTAAGGATTAAAATTTGATCCATACCCTCTAATCACAAAAAAGTGGACACTAGTCAAATTCTACATTATCAACTCAGTACCCCTTTACTTCTATACCCCCATTCTTTTTTAATTACTGCATATCTCCTAATACTAGGTTTCTTGTTGAATTGTTAATAAAATCCAGGAAATGCCCAAAGAATTTAATTCATATGTAAATGGAACTATTTGGGTTGTTTCTGACTCTGCTTTTAAAAAGCCATAATATGAAATAATGTGCTATTACTGAAAGCCCCACAGATTCCTCAGCATGATACCTGAAGTAATTTAGAGGACTAAGAAAAAATTGGTAACTACTTTACAGCTAATTTACTTACAACAACTTGAGAACTGAGAAAACCCACCCACACATGTATGCCTACAGAGAAATAGAAATAAATTCTTTTCAAAGCAGCAGCTACTTTTTGATATGCTGTGCTTTCTTTTCATTTCTCTTTCCTTTCTTTTCATCTCATTTTAGGTAACTTCAACAAGTAAATTCTAAATTTACTTCTAAATTTAATCTAACTAGGAATTACAACAAAAGAATAGGGTACCACCTCCATTGTTAAGCCATCTCCTGGAAATACCATGTTGAAGAACGACACCCCCACAGACCTACACAAAATTATGCACAAATTGACTTGCAAACAAACGAAATGATACCTATGCATTTGACTACTCAATTAACTATGCAAGGTCCTCTGAAGCTAAGATTTAACAAAATGAGAAATTTTACTTTATGTCAAAAGGAAAATTATAAAGGAGGCTTCATCTTTTCCTATCCTCAGTCCTATCCTCAGTATCAGCTTCGTTTTTCCTTTTGTGAGTTTGCATAAATGACAACATGACATCGGAAAGAAGGCTGGCTGGGTCACCTCTGGGTTTCAGAGGAGGATTTAAAAGTTCTCAAACTTCTCTTTTGATTATAAATTCATTATTCTTTATTCCTTTCTGTATCACAGCACAATCATTTGACATGACATTTCATAGACAAAAATGTCAACATAAATAAATTCAATAGTGAATCAATGTTTTAAAGAGTAAAAGTCAGTCCCAACCCAAGGACATTTAAAAAGGAATGAAAATATGCAAATGTATGAGTCAGTACATAGAAAATACAAGTGTACACATATCTTGCTTGTGTATGAGTGAATTTAAATTTTAGGAAGTATATCCATCAAAATGTTATGGATTCATCTCCAAAAGCAAGAAAAACAAAAGCAAACATAAACAACTGGGACAAGCATCAAGCTTCTGGACAGTGAGCAAAACCATCACCTATACAAAAAGACACCCTAGTGGATGGGAGAATATATATTCACACCATGTATCTGATAAGGGGTTGATATGTAAGATCTACAAAGCACTCATTTGACTCAACAAAAAGAAAACAAATAACCCAATGAAAAAATGGGCAGAAGAGTTATACATTTCTACAAAGACATACAAATGATCAAAGGGCACATGAAAAAATGCTCATGATCATTCATCTCCAGGGAAATACAGATCGAGGCTACAATAAGATACCACCTCCCACCTTGAAAATGACCACTATCTGCAACACCAGATACAAGCATTGGCCAGGATGTTGAGAAAAAGGAACTGAGGTTCCTTTGGTGGGAATGTAGATTAGTCCAGCCCCATGGAAAAACAGTACGGCAATTTCTCAAAATATTAAAAATGGATCTACTACATGATCCAGCAATTCTACTCTCTGATAATTATCCTAAGTATGCGCTCCTATGTTCATCAGCACAATTTACAGTAGTCAAATTATAGAAACAACCTAAGTGCCCAAAGTCAGATGAGTAATTTGAAAGATGTGTTATATATACACAATGGAATACTATTCAGCGATTAAAAGAGAAAAACTTTTATGGTATCACTGATAAGAGGAATATAAGAGAGCCAAACGAGAAATCAGAAGAATAAAATAGCACACAAATCAAAAACAGAAACAAAAAACTAGCAGGCAACCACCCATAAGAGACATTCTGCAGGTGAGGGGAAAGAAAAGGGACCAAAATAAGGGAATAAAGAGCACAAGGGACTACGGTGATGGTTCACGGGTGAATTGGTGGTGGGAAACTTATGGGGGATACATAATAATGTAACAGATATAAATTAAATAAAATTAAAGAACAAAAAAAGGAAAAACTATTGTCATTTGCAACAACACGGATATAGCTGAGTAGATTGTGTTACACAAAATAAATCATGAGGAAAAAGACAAATACTGGATGGTGCCACTTCTATGAAGAATATGGAGAAACAAAATAAGAGTCAGATAAAGTGAAATCAGTAACAGAACCTGCAATAAACATGGGAGTGCAAGTTTCCTTCTGAATTTGTATATTTGAACTTTTTGGATAGACGAATTTTTTGGAAAGGAATTACTCAGTTAACGGCAGATTCATGTTTAATGTTTTGAGATTCCTCCATACTGCTTTCCATAAGGACTGGACCAGTCTGCACTCCCACTATCAGTGTAGGAGGGTTCCCTTTTCTGCACATCCTTGCCAGCATTTGTTGTTTCTGGTCTTTTCAATATGGATCATTCTTGTGGGTGTGAAACAGGTAGCTCACTGTAGTTTTATTTTGCATTTCTATGTTATTGCAGCACTGTTTACTATAATTAAACTATGGAAACAACCTAAGTGCCCTAGAACAGATGAGTGAATCAAATGATGTGGTACAGCTACACAATGGAATACTACACAGAGATCAAAAAAGATAAATGCTTGCCATCTGCAGCAACATGGATGAAGCTTGGAAGCATAATGTTAAGTGAAAAAAGTCAGAAGGAGAAAGATAAATACCGAAAGGTGTCACTAATATGTGGAATATAAAATAACTAAATTGATAGATAAAGATAAGCTAAAAAAAAAAAACTAACCCTACACAGTTAACTACAAACTGAATCATGAACTGGGAAGTGGGTGAGGGAAGGGAAAGAACAAAGAGGGAAAGAAGCACAACGGCCTATGATAGTGGAATATGAGTGAGATGGTGGTGGGTGCACTATGGTGGCAATATCTAATAGGAGTAACCCAAGATTACCTCAATTAGAAGTAAATAAATTAAAAATAATGAAAAACTTTTTTGATCAATAGCAAACCTTAGGGGGAGAGCAAAGTATACTATAGTGGAGTACTATGGGTGTCTTGGTGGTGGGTATGTTGTGGTGGTTGGTGAGACCCTATACCCCTAAATCATATATAACATTATAAACTAATGTTGCCTCAATAAAAAACAAAATAAGATAAAATGTCAAGATAGGAAAAAAGTTACTATCTCTAAGTAATACTACTACATGTAGTTATAGGTAATTGACCATACTTTTCTATGTCTGAATATTTCATAACAAAGTGTAAATTTTGTTAAGTAAAAAAATGCCATATCTATTCTAAAATATAAAAAAGACCTGAAAAAGAAGGTGATGCAGAGGAAAGAATGTGTCACCTTTGGTAAGCATGTTCACCACCAACAAGGTGTATCTTGCCCAGGAGACAGAGGTGGTCAATAAGATTAATCTTGGCAATGTCTCTTGGGTACTGGATAAAGGGAAACTTGGGTACTGGGAATAAAGGGGGAAAAAAATGAGATAATCTCTTTTGACCTTCTAGGTACTGTCAGGTTTTATGGCATGTTTTCAAATACAGGAACAACAGAGGTCTATGAGTTATATGTAGCTATATAATAGAAAAACTGCTGGCACATAGAGGTGACATCAGATAAAACTTCCCTACAAAGCTTCCTTGGAACTGTCCTTACCAGGAATGGCAACTGGCTGGCTTAGATAATACAAATCCTAATGTTGCTATTCGGCATTATGTGGCCTCCTTTGGGTAAGTTCCAAGTTCAAAAGTGATTTCTTTTTATGGTAACCACTAAAAATGCTTTTCTTAGTTTCAACTCCCTGTCATATTTAAGGCATAGCCTATCACATGATAGACATTCAGTTACTGAATACAACAAATTCTAAAAGGATAAGAGAGAGTTAAATCACCTGTAGAATGAGAAAAATTTTTCAGAAAAATTGTGCCTTATCATCAAAAAAGAAAATACAAAAATAGAAGTGGCACAATAATATTTCTTAAACTCTTCAGTAGTTCTTCTTAGTTTCAAAATAAAATCCTGAGAGTGTTATCAGAGTGTCTGAGGAGGGTAAAATATATCTGACTTGTATACTTTGTTTTTGTTTTTGTTTTTTTTGGACTTGTATACTTTGAAAAGCTTTCCTAAATGGTTCTCATATGTCACTGCATGTTCCTATCAAGAATGACAGATATAGATAATAATATCTATAACTGCTAGATATCTATAACTGCTAGATAGACTCTCTCTCTCTCTCTCTCTCTCTCTCCCTATATATATATATATATACATATATATATATATGCAATATATATATATAAAAAAGAGAACATACTTTTAAAATAAGTCATTTATTTTTAAGGTATTTTATTATTTCATTTATTCACTAATAATTATTGAATTCCAGGCACTGTTTTAAGCCCTGTACATATAACAATGAATAAAACAAAATTCTTGCCTAGTGATAGTGATTGAAGAATATCTACACTATAGAGATATAACATAAATATGAACTCAGATTTTTTTTATCAGCTGTTTACCCAACTATGTAATTTGGGAATATAATTTAATACTTTCATATATGCTCCACTTCAAAATGCTCCACTCACCTTCTATCAAAATTCTAATGCCATTAACCTATCCCCTTCCATCCACAATAACCTTCTCCCCAACTCCTATTCATTCACTCAGTTAATCAGTATTTTTTTAAGCATTTAAGAATTATTTTTAGCATGCTTTGATTTTTTTATTTGGTTATCTAAATTCCACAAATTAGTGAAACCATTAAGTAACTATTTTTCACTTTCTGACTTATTTCCATTAGCATAATTGTCTCAATTCGGAGACAAAATGTTTTTCCCTTTCTGACTTATTTCAGTTAGCATAATTGCCTCAAGATTCAGAGACAAAATGGATGAACCCAGAATTATAAACTTACTTTTACTGTCACCAAGTAAATATTTATTATTTTTTCTACTTATTAAGTGCTTTTTATGTAGCAAATGCTATTCTAGATGTTTGATTATACCAACAAACAACAGGACAAAAATGCCTATCTTCAAGGAACTTATTAGATCAGAGAGCATAAAAATTAAACATAAAAATACGTAAAACACAGTATGTTAAACTGTAATAAATGTTGCTTTTTTAATTAAAACATCAATAAGATGAAAATTAGAGTTGAAGTTAGAGTAGGTTTAATTTTAAATTGGTTAAATTTAACCTCAATAATAAAAATTTTGAGTAAGTACTTGAAAAATTTCATCAAAATAGCCTAAAAGAGAGACTACTTTTTAGATTTCTTCACTCAGTTTTGAAGAGTCTAGAAATAGTCTCCATTCTTGTGGGTCATGAGTGATTTCTAAGGCATTCATGAGGCCCTATTCCAGAACCTCCAGCAGAATATTCTCTTGATTCATCTGATGAGGATAAGGGTGAGCCGACCTGTTCTTCTCCTGTTCCATCAGCATGCAGTGATCCAGATTTTCACTGTGGTACATCATCAACCCCACTCAGACTAACACAGGAAGAACTAAATGACCTGGTTCGTGATTTGGACTTATCCAAGAACAAGGCAGAATTGCTAGGATCAAGACTCCAGCAATGGAATCTTCTAGAAGAAGATGTCACAATTACTTGATATCGAAAGTGCCACCATCAGTTGGAGGCTTTCTTCAGAAAGTACTCTGACATTCTGTTCTGATATTGAGGGCCTCATGAATGCCTTAGAAATCACTCATGACCCACAAGAATGGAGACTATTTCTAGACTCTTCAAAACTGAGTCTTAAGGCTGTGCTTTTGCACAATGGAAACCGTCTTGCATCTATTCTATTCCTGAACAGCTGTACAAGAGACAAGCGAAGAAATCTAAGAAGTAGTCTATGACTTGATTTTTTTTTACAGGTATTAACCATAGGCCTATTACTATTGGTATGTATTTCGTGATGTAAACATCAACTTATTGCAGATTACAAAAAATAACTAGAGCCAAAATTAGAATTTGACTGTCATATTTGTGTGAGCACATAAAAATTGATAGGAAATGACTAATTTTATTTCAGTAACATGACTTTTGTAAAAATTTGTTGACCAGTGTAATTGGGAGAAAATCTTTGTACACAATACAACCAATAACAAAAATCTACAAGGAGCTGATAACAAAAATCTACAAGGAGCTCACACAACTCAACAAAAGGAAAGTCAACAATCCAATCAAAAAATGTGCACAAGAGCTAAAAAGACACTTCTCCAAAGAAGAAAAGCAAATGGCCAACAGATACATGAAAAATTGTTCAACGTCACTTATAATCAAGGAAATGCAAATCAACACCACAATGAGATACCACCTCACACCAGTGAGAATGGCGCACATCAATAAAACAGGCAACAACAGGGGCCTCCCCGGTGGTACAGCGATTAAGCGCTGCGCTGTGGAGCTGTCGGCAGGGGTGACACGAGTTCGATACCCGGCCAGGGAGATTCCCACATGGCACGATAGACCTCTCCTACCTCACCCGCTGCTCCCCTCAGCAGTGTGTTTCCATTGATCTGCCTGTGCCGCTCACTGCTCTGTCTCTGGTGAACCCTCTCACAGCCCCACGCCTCTGGCCTGTACCCCAGCTTGTGTGCATAAATAAATCTTTAAAAAAAAAAAACAGGCAACAACAAATGCTGGCGAGGATGTGGAGAAAAAGGAACTCTTCTACACTGCTGGTGGGAATGCAAATTGGTCCAACCACTATGAAAAGCTGTTTGGCAATTCCTCAAACTGCTACAAATGGAGCTTCCATACGACCCGGCAATACCACTTTTGGGAATCCACCCAAAGGACACAAAAATACTAATCCAAAAGGTACATGCACCTGTATGTTTATTGCAGCACTGTTTACAATAGATAAGGTATGTAAACCACCCAGATGCCCCAAAATTGATGATTGGATCAAGAAGATGTGGTACATATACACAATGGAATACTATTCAGCATTCAAAAATGATAAACACACGCAATTCGCAGCAACCTGTATAGAACTAGAATTGATAATGCTCAGCAAAATAAGCCAGAAAGAAACAGAAAGATATCGAATGGTTTCACTTATATCAGGAATATAGCAGAACCAAACAAGAGACACCCAGCAAGGGAAGGGTAGGATAAGGGTTTAAAACAGGCAAGAAAAGGGCACAAGGGACAATGGTGATGGGTCACAGGTAAATCGGTGAATCAGTGTATTCTCAAGGGGAATACACAATGTAAAAAATACAAATAACAATAAAAAAATAAAAATAAATGCTATATGGAAATTTTTAAAAATCACAAAATCAACCTACAAAAAAAGCATTATTCACAGATGATTTTACAGACAAACTTTTCCACAAACCTTCAGACAACTGACTTTCCCTTTCCTGTACAAAATATTCTAGAGAACAGAAAATGACAAAGAACTCTCTTAATTCTTTATTAAGCCAATATAAATGTGGTACAAAAACTGGGCATGAGCTGTGTAAGAAAATTACAATTGAACCTCTCTTATAAACATAAACACCAAAATTCAAAATAAGACATTAGCAAAGTTGTGTTTTTAAAAGTATATCAAAGAATTACTACACTTCCAATTAAAGGATCAAAAATCAAAAGTACTGCAAAATTTTCTGTTAGTTATTAATGTTACTGTTACTTAACAAAAATGTCCAGTAAACAATTATTGAAACAAACCATAAGTTGTCACATAATAATGTTATGAATTATTATTGACTTAATGATAAAGTTTACATTAAGATATTGTTGAAATGAGTATTACATGGATATCTAGTACAACATTCTAGGAATCAGAGACAAAAAGAAAATCCTCACTATATATTTATAGTCATTTAGAACATCCATTATGTAAAAAAATAAATAAATCAAGCAAATCCATTCCAGCTAAAATTTGGAGGGCCAACCTATCACCTAAGTTGTGTTTAGCATCATCCCCAAGTCTGTCTGTAATCACTCATCCAATGACTCCAGGAATCTGTCAAAATTTTTTTTGAAATGCACTGTAGTCAAGCAAAATAACTGTTAAATAAAATTTACCATGCTTCTTCATGGTTTGTAACTTCCCTTGACATACCCAAACCTATCATAAAAATATGTTAGTCTGAAAATTGTTATCTTCAAAGTCAAGTTGGTTACTATTTTGCATGTGATCTCCTGGTGTTTGCAAATTAATTTTATAAATATATCAGAAGGATTTTTGATTCTAAAGCACTTCTTCAGACTAACAGAAGCTTGTTACTTTTTGTATAACTAATGTTCTTACCAAGATAGAATCAGTTTTCTAAAATCTAAATGCCTAAGGGAATCAAGAGCACAGATGTGATAGCAGATGTGATAAGTTGGACAGATGATCAGATTTAACAACTCAGGAAATACTATAAGTCCACCCATGTGTACTCAGTAACCAGAATGACAGCAAAATAACAGAAAAACCCTCACAATATTAGAGCCTTTAGCATTTTTCTTTAAATTATTAATTTCAATCAAAGCTGTACTACAAAACTCTCAGTTATGTTAATATAGAAATGAAGACAGTATTATTCATAAGATGATTTAACTGATGGCATACCTGTCCTCTGAAAAGTAAATTTGATATGGTGGAAATTCAAAACTTGAGCAAACTATATAAAATAGGTAGATATTATATAAATGCTATTAAGTCCTGAAGTTGCTATGCTTGTATGTAGAAAACTAATACCAGCATAAAGCAAGGCATCCCAAATATCAAAATCGCAAATCTTTTTTTAGAAGGTACCTGGTATGGTAAGAGGTATAACATTTTTATCAATCAAAAATCCTAACATCGAAAGTAAAATGAACCAGTGTACATTTAAGAAACAAAAGGACAGAATTATAGATAGGGGACTACAAGTTAGTAGTAACACAATTTATGAGAGAACCAATATAGAAGAAATGCCATCTCACAGAGCAGCACTTGGGAGCGGCATAGGTAGAAGGAAAGATTACTCAAAATCCAAGTGGGTTGGAGGAAGGAAAAGCCTATAAGGGCTACACAGGGAAGTAATATGAAGCCCCGATCTAAAAGCAGTCTCTTATTTATTTAGAAGCAAGTAAGAAGGTGGGGCAAGCACATAGAGAGAGAATGTACAAGTGTGGGTGGGATGCAATCAGGCATGTAAACTAGAGTGGATTAACCAGGGTTTATTGCCTGGGGAACTTCATTGTTCCCGCTAAGGCAAAGCATGTTATCTCTATTCTCTATTCCTACCTTTCTGCTAACCCTTACACGTAAGGTATTTTTGTTGATCTAACTAATCTGGCCATAATGTCTGCCTGGAATTTTCAGCAGATACTGGTTTCCCAGTATGTTCCTCATACCAGGACTTTTGTCCTTAGTGAGAGGCATCCTACCTGATAGTACATTTTGGCTGTCCAGCCAAAACTCCAGCACCAAGACAACAGCCCCAAGGACAAGGAGGGCTGAGGATCCCACAAAGAAATAAATGCATCTGATCTCATTAATGTAGCATGCTATGTCACAAGTTTACATATCAGAAAATGAGTCTAAAAGTACACATAAAAGTAATTTAGCTGAAAGAAAAACAATCACATCAATGGATGGATATATGTGTGTATTTATAACATAAATACATATGTGCATAATTATTTATATACTCATATCACTCCCAACTCTAAATAAATTATTCCTTTGACTAAATTTGAGTAGGTTTGCTTTACTCTTAAACAGAATATTTTGTTAATGCTGGGTTCTGTAACTCAGTAAAAAAAATAGCATTTAGTTTTTCCAACTAATTAACAAAGTAATTGTTATTTAGATACTCAAGTAATTCTTGTTTTCTGTACTGTATTTCCTAGAGACAACATATTTTGGGTGGTGAAAAACTGATTTCCTTGGAAACAGAAAAATCTTTGAAATCTAAATTGTAGAACTACAGAAATAGAACAAACCTAATGAAGGAATGAATCAATGACATTGATTTAATTTAGACAATGCAGAAATGATTCAGGTAGAAAAAGAAATACAAGATATTTTAAAAGTGAAGTGCTATCTGACTCCATTACGAGACAAAAAAAATCATAATAATGATTATCCAAGAAGATGAAGAGAGGGAGAAGGGAACAGAAAACTTACTCAAAGAAACAATAACTGAAAACTTCCCAAATCTGAAGAAGGAACTGAATATAAAAGATCAAGAAGCTCAGAGAATACTTGATTATCTCCATGCAAGAGTCCTACACCAAGATACATCTTAGTAAAATTATCAAAAGTCCAAGACAAAGAAAGAATATTAAAAGCAGTTGGCAGGGTGGTGGAGGAGTGGTGAGGAAAAGCAGGTAACATACAGAAGTATTTCCAAAAAAAAAAAAAAAAACACAAAAGTATTTCCATCAGACCTCTATGCAAAAAATCTACAAGGCAGGAGAGGGTGTAATAACATATTTAAAATACTCTTAAAATACTCAAATATAAAAACTGATAGCCAAGAATACTCTATCTTGTAAAATTTTCAGATATCAGGAGAAACATTTTTCCAGGCAAAAACAAAGAGTTCAACACCATGAGACCTTCCTTACAATAAATGTTGAAATGAACTCTTCTATATACATTGAAAAAAAGGAAGTTCACAAAAAGGTGGACAAGGTAATAAAGAAACCAGAAAATAAAAGACAAAATGGTGGTAGAATGTCTTTATTCATGAATAATCAACATAAATGTAAATGAACAGAAATCACCAATGAAAAGGCACAGGGCAGTGGGATACATTATAAAACAAGATAAAGAAACAGCAGATTTTTATCTATAGATGTTATAGCCTACCACTTTACTATATTATTTCTAATAGTTTTTATGGAATCCTTGAGTTCTTCTATGTATATTCTGTTATCTGCATTATAAAAGTTGCTTTCCAATTTGAATAAATTTCCTTTCCAAACTGAATGAATTTTATTTCCTTTTTTTTTAAGATTTATTTATTTATACATACAAGCTGGGGAACAGGCCAGAGGCATGGGGCGGCGAGAGGGTTCACCAGAGACAGAGTGGGGAGCAGAACAGGCAGATCAGAAATACACTGCTGAGGGGAGCAGTGGGCGAGGCAGGAGAGGTCTGCCGCACCATGTGGGATTCTCCCTGGCTGGGCATCGAACTCGCATGGCACGCTGCTGACAGCTCCACAGCGCAGCGCTCAATCGCTGCACCACCAGGGAGGCCCCTCCTTTTCTTATCTAATTTCTCTATCTAGGACTTTTGATACTATGTTGAGTAAGAGTGGTGAGATACCTGTCTTATACCTGATCTTAGAATAAAAGTTTTTAGGTTTTCACCATTGAGTATGATGCTGTCCATGGATTTGTCATACAAGACTTTTATTATGTTGAGGTAGTTTCTCTTCTAGACCCATTTTGTTGAGGGTTTCTATCATATATAGATGTTGAATCTTATAAAACCCTTTTCCTGCACCGAGATGGTCATATGACTTATTTCCTTACTTTTGTTGATGTGTGGGGTATCACACTTGTTGATTTGTTTATTTGTGCTGTATTTGCATCCCTGGAATGAATTCCACTTGATCACAGTGTGTGACTTTAATGTATTGCTAATTTGGTTGCTAGTGCTTTTCACATGTATGTTCATCAGAGATTTCGGTTTTCTGTTTTGTGTCTGTCTGTTTTTGGAATCAGGGTAATAATCTTGGCTTCATAAAATGTGTTCAGAAGTAAGCCTTCCTTTTCAAATTTGTGGGAGAGTTTAAAAAGAAAAGGTATTAATTCATCCTTGAACTTTGGCAGAATTCAAAGTCTTTTGTTCCTTTGTTTTTGTTTTGGGGGAGGTTTTTTAATTCTATTTTAATTTCTTGCTAGTGATCAGTCTGTTCATATTTTCTATGTCTTTCTGATTCAATAATACATGTTTCTAAGAACCTGTTCCTGCCTTCTAGATTGTCCAATCTATTACTATATAGGTATCCTCTTATGATCTTTTGCACTTTCGTAATAGCTATTGTAACTTCTATTTCATTTCTGATTTCATATGAGTTTTAGTTTTTTCTTCCTTTTTGGAATCTGGCCAAAGGGTTTTCTAGTTTGCTTATCTTTTAAAGGACAAGCCCCTGCTTATATGATCTTTTAAACTGTCTTTTGGACCTCTATGTAGTTTATTTCTGCTCTAATTTTTATTATTTCCTTTCTTCTATAGACTTTTTACTTTTTTTTTCTTTTCCTAAAAGTTCCTTTAGGTGTAAGCTTAGGGTTTTTTTTTTTATTATTATTTGTGACTCTTCTTGTTTCCTGAAGTAGGCCTGTATTGCTATAAACTTCCATCCTGGAAATTTTTTTAAGTCCAACTTAAGTAAATATACAATATAACCTAGCAATACCATATCTGAGACTCTACCCAAGACAAATGAATACATATATTTACATCAAGCTACTTATATAAATGGTCTCACCAACATTATTTGTAATAACCAAAACTGGAAGCTACCCCAATGTCCATCTAGTGAATGGATTTTTAAATTTTTTATTTGTTTTTAAATTGTGTCACACAAACATGAAATCAATAATTTGTTTTTAAGGCTATCATGACACTGAAAAAAGTCAAGCCAATGATTTGGATAATCAATTTAAAAATAAAAACATAAAAAAAGTGTCAAAAGGTACAAATTTCCCATTATAAGTAAGATCTAGGGATGTACTTACAACATTATGACTATTTTTAAAATGCTACATATCCATACTGTGGCAATGAAAAATAAATGAACTATTAATATAAGTAACAACATGAACCCTAAAAATATTATGCACAGTAAGACACTACATGTAAAAGATTAAATGTTGTAAGATTCAATTTATATGAAATATCCAGAAAAGGCAAATTCATAGAGAAAGAAAGAAAATCAGTTCTAGACTAGAGAATGGAGCTGGGCATGAAGAAATTTTTTATGGTGATGGGAATGTTCTAAAACTGAACTGTGGTGATGGTTTCACAACTCTATAAATTTACTAAGAATTGTTGAATTGTACATTTGTAATAAATACATTTTATAAATTAACTTCATAAATCATATTTTTAAGCTGCTCAAACTTCCAGTGTTTTCTTTATTTTTTCTGACAATGAATGAAAAGCATGCTTTAAGAAATCTGAAATTCATACCAATATTACAATAGGGAAACTATATGCCTGATGATCAAATTAATGTTTAAACTACTGTTTACCAGTTTTCAAGATTTTCCTTACATTTGGCAGTTAGTAATCTAAAGTATGATGAAGGTTAGAAGCATATTTAATAGTTACTAGAAAGGACAGAGAATAAAAGAAGGCTTTTGTAAAATTAGCTCCACAAGAACTATCAGCATGTGCTTCTACTCTGATAGAATTACATATAAACTTTACTGTATTATAAACTTTGCAAATATTTCAATTGGTCTCTAGTGCAGTTCTCTTAGATCTATAAATATCACTGTGACTTCTCTCCTAACTAATTTAATAAAGAAGCTTATATCAATAATTTTTATTGAGCACTTATAATATACCAGTTACTTTGCTATGTATTTCACATTTAAAATTGTGTATAATCCTTACAACAATCTTCTTATACATTGTTAAGTGAATTTCACAGAGGCTCAGAGAACTTGGGTAAAGGTTCAAGGTTAGAGATTAGTAAGCGACATACCCAAGATGATTTACTGGCCCATTCGCTTAACACAAAACGACGCTTTCTAAATCTTAAAAAAAAAAAAGCAAAACAAATTCTTTGCTTGACATTGACATTGTAGGCTCCTGTTCACAAGGAAAAGTGTCCACTGTAGCTGGTGATTCTACTGTGAATTTTGAAGTCAAATATAAAATAAAATCACCATATATTGACCTGGACAATTTTTAAATGACTTTGAACTATTTTCAGCCTATAGTCCTTGTAAAACTGAAAGTAATAGGTTTAATAATGAGGTCAGTTTAGAGGTAAGAATTCCTGGATACCAGTAAGAAGAAAAAAATGAAAGACGGGAAATGTTTTGCCATTTGTATCAATCATCCAGTCCAGAGAGAGAATATGCTACACTAATCATATATCTTATTTCACATATCCGCAAAACCATTTCCATAAGTACTACTATCTTCAACTTGTAGATAAAAGTTATAAGACTCTTAAAGATAAAGTAACTTAGCCTGCAAAACACAGTAAGTGACAAAACCAGGATCTAACTCAAAAGTTCACATTTTTTCACTATACCTGCCAAACTCCAGTCTTCTATTGCTTCCTTTACATTATTTTCCTCCAATCCAAAAATGGTCTCCTGTTAAGGTTTCATCAAACAATTAGTATTCCCAAAATCTCTACTATATACTTCTCGTTTAATTTATTCCCATTTGTTAATCCTTTTTATATCCCAATCAGAGCTAGGAATAAAAGATACCAGATAAAGCTCTTCTCTCTAAAGAAACAACTAGTGCTAGAAGAGATTTGTATAAAATAAGTTTAATAAAATGTGATAAATAAGCTAAAGACACAAAGCAAATATGGAAGGAGTGTTTATGTTATATCCCCTGTTCTTTACTACCTATAATATCATCAGAATTAAGTATATACTTCTGCCTCACTTAAAAGGTATTTAATCTCTCTACTCACATTTATTTTCAATTAAATATTGATCAAGCCCATGTTATGGGTATTAAAAAAATCTTCAAATATAATGGAAAGAGAATAAAGTTGGAGTTAAATAAGTGAGAGTTTCAAAAATCCATCACTCACTAGCTATGTAAACTTAAGTATCCTTTACCTCTTTCACACTTAATGGGTTTTAAATTATATTTTATTAAAGACTAATTCACATAATATGCTTCCATTTTTAAGTGTACAGTTTGATGAGTTTTGATAAATGGATCTTATGATCTAAAAAATCTTTTTAAAATTGGTAGATGGTGGGCCTCCCAGTGGCGCAACAGGTTAAGTCACAGCACTATAAACCTATCCAGACCCACTGCAACATGAGTTCAATCCCGGCCAGGGAGCTTCCCACATGGCGCAACAGACCTCTTCCGTCTTGCCCGCTGGTCCCCTCAGCAGTGTATTTCAGTCGTTCTGCCTGTTTTGCTCCCCACTCTTTCTCTGGTGAATCCTTTCACCCTCCCACACCTCTGGCCTATACTCCAGCTTGTATGCATAAATAAATAAATCTTAAAAAATAAAATAAAAATAAAATTGGTAGAAGGAACATACCTCAACATATAAAGACCATATATAAAAATCCCACAGTTATCATCATATTCAATGGTCAGAGAAAATAATATTTTTCTCTAAGATCTGGTACAACAAGGATGTCCACCTTCACCACTACTATTCAACATAGTATTAAAATCCCTGGCAAGAGGAAGATATAAATAATACAAATTGCAAAGTGAGTAAAACTATTAGTATTTGCAAACCACATGATAAAATACATTTAAAAAAATCCCTAAATGCTCCACTAAATAACTATTAGAAACAACAAATTAGTACAATGAAGTGGCAGGTTACAAAATCAATACAAAAAAATTGGTTGTATTCCTATGTGCAAACAACAAACTAAAAGAGAAAACAATCTCATTCAAAATCACATCAAAAGAATTAAGTATTTAGGTATAAACCTAGCAAAGGATGTGAAAGACCTGTACAATGAAAACTATAAGACACTTTCTTTAAAAGTAGAAGACAAAAAATGCAGTTCTCCTTCCTACCTGTGACTTTTCAGGTGTTTCTTTACACAAAGCTTTTCCCTTTGAAAACGAGCAGGAACAGCTCTACTGCCTACCTGTGACTATGCAGAGGCTTCTCTTTTTCTCTCTCCTTTTCCTAATAGACTTGTCCTTTTAAAATGTAAAAAGGAAAATAGAATACAAATGGAAAAATATCCCCTGATCAAGGAGTAGAAGAATTAACATTGTAAAAATAGCCATCTTACCCAAAGCAAAATATGGATGCAAAGCAATCCCTATCAAATTTTTAATGGCAGTCTTCAAAGAAACATAAAAAAAATGCTGAAATTTATATGGAACCACAAAAGACCCTAAATAGCAAAAGCAATCTTGGAAAAAAAAAAAAAAAAAAAAAAGAAGACTGGAGGTATCACATTTCTAGGTATTAAACTATACTGTAAAGCTATAGTAATCAAAACAATGTGGTTTGGGAATGAAAAGAGACTAACAAATCAATGGAATAGAAATGAAAGCACTGAAATAAACCCACATTTATAAGGACAGTTAATTTGTGACAACAGAGAGTTAAGTTATACAAGGGGAAAGGAAAGTCTTTTCAACAAATGGTGCTGGGAAAACTAGGCAGCCACATGCACAAAAATGAAACTAGGGCCTCCCTGGTGGTGCAGGGGTTAAAGTCTCAGCATCATCCAGCTATCACCAGCCACTGCCGTATGAATTCTATCCCAGAGAGGGAGCTAACCCTCACGGCTCAGCAGATGACTCCTGTCTTGCCCACTGTTCCCCTCAGCAGTGTATTTCAGTAGAACCACTTGTTCAGCTCCCCATTCTGTCTGGCGAATTCTCTCACCCCCCACAACTCTGGACTACATCCCAGTTCTTGTACACACAAATAAAAATAAATCTTTTTAAAAAATGAAACTAGGCCACTCTCTCATACCGTATAAAAAAACTAAGTCAAAATGGATTTTAAAGATGGATGTAAGACCAAAAACCATAATATAAATATAATAAAACATTCCATTATGTTGGCTTCATGGGTGTTTTTGAAAACTCAACTCCAACTGCAAAGAAAACAAAAGAAAAAATAAACCAATGGGGCTACATCAAATTGAACATTTTCTGTACACTGAAAGAATCTATCATTAAAAGAAAATGACACCAAACTGATTGGGAGGAAATATTTGTACATCGAACATCCGACAAGGGGCTAGTCTCAAAGATCTATGAAGAACTAATAAAACTCAACAAAAGGAAAAGAAATTACCCAGTCAATAAGTGAACAAAAGAACTAAATAGACATTCTTCCAATGAAAACATACAGATGGCCAATGGCACATGAAAAAAAAAAAATGCTCACCATCACTTATTACACAGGAATGCAAATCAAAACCACAATGGGATACCACAACACACCTGTTAGAATGGCCCATATGAAAAAGACTAGAAACAAAAGTGTTGGAAGGGTATGGATAAAAATGAGCCCCCATACATTGTTGGTTGTACTATAGGCTTATCGAGCCCCTATGGAAAACACTATGGAGGTTTCTCAAATTTTTAAAACTAGATCTGCCATATGATCGAGCAATACCTCTTATAAGTATCTATCCAAAGAATGCAAAATATATGCACTCCTATGTCCATTAAAGTACAAGTTAAAGCCAAGTTGTGAAAATAAACCTAGTAGCCAATGATAGATGAGTCATTAAAGAAAATGTATTATAGTATATATAAACTATGGAATAGTATTCAGCTATTTAAAAAGATGAAATCTTGCCATTTGCAACAACATGAATGCAACTGGAGGGGATTATGCTAAGCAAAATAAGTCAGGAGAAACACAAATAACAGATAATTCACTCATATGTGGAATGTAAAGAAACAAAAATATAAGACTATGGTAAAAGATAATGGATGCTTAGGTAGTTGGCATAGTGTTGTAACATACATCTGAAGAGATGTGAACCTATACCCCTAAACCACATACAATATTGTAAACCAATGTTGCTATAACAGGGTGTTCCCCAGGGAGCTGAGGAAGGGAAACTGAGGAGGGGAAGCTAAGGAGAAGCTGGAGAGGAGACTGGAGGAAAAAAGAAGAAGGATGGAGAGCCAGAAGAAGACCTAGAGGAGGCACATGGAGCAGAGAGACATGTGAAGAAGCTGCACTGGCTTCTTGTCTTGGACTACTTGAAACAAATGTGGCTGAGAGACCCATGGGGAGGTTAACAATGGCAGCTTTTATCTTGATTTTGATTTTGTTCCTCTGTCCCAGATGTGCTGGGCCCTTTCTACCTCTTTTCTATGGGTCCCAATCAGGAATACCTTAGACTTGTGGCAGACTTTCAGGCCTCAGTTGCCCTGCTTTGGGCCAGTCCTGTTTGGCTGGACATGAGGGAATGTTTATCCATAAGGGGATGGGTAACTTTGGATGCTAAATTTGGAAACTTTCATCTATTCTTTCCCTTCTCTTCTCTTTATTTGCTCACTAATTGTATTAAAGTTCTTTTCCATGAAAGGCCTTATGTACCAGAGTATGTTTTGTCTTGATGTGGTAGATAGTAGAACCTATTTAGAGTGGGCAGGTTTGGGGGTTCCAGGGTACCCCTCAACCTGCCTGCTAACATTACCTCAATAAAAAAAATGATGCAAATTTTAATAATAAAGTAACACCTTTAAATATTTTTTCCTCGCTTACTATAACTGTTAGGTTCTCCAGTACAATGACAAATAGAAGTGGAGAGAATAACAATCCATACCTTGGGGTAAAAACACACATTTCATGAGTAAGTACAGTATAAACTGAGAGAAGAAGGAGCAAGGCTGGAAATGAAGTTAATATGAAATAAAATTCACCATTATTACTTTAAAACATACAATTCAGTAATTCTTAGTATATACACAGGGAAATTGAGCAAATATCACCACTTTTTATTCCAAAATATCACAACTTCTAATTCCAAAATATTTTCATGATCCCAAAGAAAAACCCCACATTCATTAAGCAGTCACTCACAGTTTCCATCACTAAATTCCGTGGCACACACTAACACACTTTTTATCTCTACACATTTGTCCACTAGACATTTCCTATAATTGGATTCATATAATAAGTAACTTTTAATAACTTTCTTCCTTCCCTTAAAATGATGTTTTCAAGGTTTATCTATGCTGGAGCATATATCAGTAGTTAATTTATTATTATGTTTAAATAGAATTCCATTGCAAAGATCTACCACATTTTGTTTATCCCTTCGTTAGTTAATGCACATTTCAGTTGCTTCTACTTTTTGGCTACTATGAATATTGTTGGTATGAACATTTATTCACAAGTTTTTGCGTAAAAATATTTAAGTTCTATTGAGTAAATACCATGAAGTAGAATTTCTGAGTAAGATGATATAGCTCTATGTTTAACTTTTTGAGGAACTGCCAAACCACCAGCACATACAAGTGTTCCAATTTCTTCACATCCTCATCAATAATTGTTGTCTTTCTTTTTTTATTATTATAGTTATTCTATGGTTGTGAAGTGATAACACATTTTCCTTTTGATTTGTGCTTCCATATGGATTAACGACATTAAATATCTTTTCAAATGCTTAATAGTGATGAATGGATAATTGTATGTTTCACCTTGACTGGCTTAGAATATCCAGATTATTATTTCTGTGTCTGGAGTTTCTTGATGAAATTAGCATTTGAATCAGAGGACTCAATAGTGTAAATTACCCTTCCTAATGGGGGTGAAATCTGTTGAGTTCCTGAATAGAATAAAAGACAGGTGAAGGAGGAATTTGTCCCACTAACTGAACTGGGACATCTAATTTCACCTACTCTTGCACTTGGACTGGGATTTATAACATCAGTTCTCCAGGTTCACAGTCCTTGGAACTTGGAATGAATTATATCACTTGCTTTCTGGAGTCTATAATTTGTAGACAGCAGAGTGTGGAACTTCTTGCCCTTCACAATCCAGTGAGTGGTTATAGAGGGACACACTTTTTAAGGATGCATTTTCTAAATTAGTTCTGTGGTTTCTGGAATATAGACTTAGAGACTCTAATGACTTCAGTTCTATTAGTAAAGAAAGCTCTGATAGTGTGAATAGTTTGAACTGTTTACAGAGATAAGCAAAAGATCTGCACTGGATACTTTTAATCAAGTCTGGATAAGAAGCAAGGAACCAGATAGCAATATATATGATACCATCAAACATTTTTGGAAAACTGAATATAATGATGTTGGTTGGTTACACCTAAAGTAACTGGACAAATTGGTGAAAGAAAAGTGTGAATTCAGGGTTCCCAACTCAAGCATGATAGAAATAAGAGTTTCTTTTGTGTATCTAGGATTTATACTTGTCTATTAACTTTGGTTTTTAATTTATTATAATTATTTTTTTCCTGATCCCTTATTTGTTTTCTTTTGTTGAGTTGTATGAGTTCCTGTAGACCTTTGATATCAGTCCCACATCACATGTACAGTGTGTAACTATTTTCTCCCATTCAGTAGGGTGTCTTTTTGTTTTAGTTACAGTCTTCTTGGTTGTACAGAGCTGCTCAGTTTGATGTAATACCAATTGTTTATATTCTCTATTATTTTCCTTGCTGTTGGTTAATCCACAAATACACCTCTGAATCATATGTTGTAGAGTGTTTTATCTATGTTTTCTTTCATGTATTTGATAGTTCAAGATATTACATTCAATGCTTTTACTCATTTTCATTGGTTTTTGAGTGTGGTGTGAGATAATAGTCTACTTTCATTTTTGTGCATGTGGCAGTCCAATTTTTCCAACACAATCTATTGAAGAGGCTTTCCTGCTCCAGTGTATAACTGTGACTACTTTGTGACACATTAACTATCTATATAGGTATCAGTTTATTTCTAGGCTCTCGATTCTATTCCGTTAATCTGTGTGCCTCTTTTTTGCTCCAGTGTTATACTGCTTTGACTGTTTAGCTCTGTAGTATCCTTTGAAGACTGGAAGTGTGATAATGCTGTTCTCTTTTTTGTCAGGATTATTTGGCTATTTGTGGTTCCATATGAATTTCAATAATGTTCTAATCCTTTGAAGAATGCCATTGAAATTTGATAGGGATTGCAACAAACCTGTATATTCCTTTGGTTAAGACAACCTTTTCAATATTAATTCTTCCAATCCATGATCAATGAATGGCTTCCCATTTCTTTGTGCCTTCTACTTCCGTTAACACTGTTTTATAGTTTTCTCTGTATAGGTTCTTTATCACCTTTGTTAATTTACTCCTAGATATTTACTTTTATGTAATTGTAAATGGGATTGTTTTATTGATTTCTTTCTCTTCCCCTTTAATGAACTGCTGAATTTAGTTTATTAAGAATTTGTTGAGGATTTTTATATGTTCACTGAGGAAATCAGTCTATAGTTTTTTGTGTGTTGACTTTGTCTAGTTTTAGGCTTAAGGCAGTATTAGCCTCAGAAAATGCATTTTAAAATATTTCTTCTATCTCATGTTTTTTGGAAGAGCTTGAGGATAGGTATTAGCTCATCTTCGTAAGTTTGATAAAGTTGACTTGTGAAACCATCTGGTCTTGGACTTTTGTTTTTGGGGAGATATACTTTTTAATTTATTTATTTTCTTTGTTAATTTTGGGTAGTAGTTGATTTCTCACCTCAGGTGTAGTTCCTGTAGTTCTTCTACCACCATCACCAGTACTCCATCACAGCAGTCACTTGTACTCCTCTCCCCACTCTTTGGACCACTGTTCTCCCTCTCCTCTACTGTATACCTCAGATCTATGGCCAACTTGGAAGTTTTGCCTTTTTTCTGACACTTTGTTTGGTTACTCTATATTTCACATATAAGTGAAACTATTCGATATTCATCATTTTTCTTCTGACTTATTTTGCTTAGCATAATTCCTTCAGCTCCAACCATGTTGCTGTACACGGTATCAGTTCATTTTTTTTTTTAATCACTGAGTAGTATTCATTATGTATATATACCACATCTTGATCCATTCACCTGTTTGGGACATTTAGGTTGTTTCCATATCTTGGCTATTGTAAATAGTACTGCAATAAACATAGTAATACAGGTTTCCTTGCAAATTAGTGTTTTTCTGTCCATGGATGGATTCTTAAGAGTGGAATTGTTGATTATATGATAGGTCCATTTTTACTGTTTTTGGGAATCTCCACATAGATTTCCATAGTGGCTGGACCAGTCTGCATTCCCACCAGCAATGTAAGAGGGTTCCTTTTTCACCACATCCTCACCAGCATTTGTTGTTTATGGCTTTCTTTATATGGCCCATTCTCATAGAAGTGAGGTGGTATCTTACTGTGGTTTTGATTTAGTTTCCTTATAAGTGATGTTGAACATTTTTTCATATGCCTATTAACCATTTTAGCCTTCCCATTTTTTGATTGGGTTGTTTGCTTTTTTATTGTTGTGTATGTTCTTTGTAGATCTTTCATATCAATCCCTTATCAGTATAGTGTGCAAATATTTTCTCCCATTCATTAGGGTATCTCTTAATTTTGGTTGCTGTCTCTTTTGCTGTACTGAAGCTTTTTAATGTGATAGTTACAGCTGTTTATATTCTCCTTTGCTTCTATTGCTCTGGAGACAATCCCTCAAAGATGGTTCCAAGTTTATGTCATGGAGACTTTGCCTATGTTTTCTTCTATATATTTTATGGCATGAGGTCTTACATCCAAGTCTTTTATCCATTTTGAGTTAGTTTTTGTGTATGGTGTGATACAGCAGTCTAGCTTCATTCTTTTCCATGTGGCAGTCCTGTTTTCCCAGCACTGTTTGTTGAAAAAACTTTCCTTTCCTTGTCCAAGTGTATATTCTGTGCTCCTTTGTCATAGACTACTTGATCATATATGTGTGGCTTTATTTCAGAGTTTTCAGTTTGATTCCATTGGTTTGTGTGTCTGATTTTTGTTCCAGTACCATGCTGATTTTTATTATTATGACTTTGTGATATAGTTTGAAGCTTGGGAGTATAATACACCCATTCTTCCCCATTCTACTCGGAAGAGCTTTGGCTATTTGGGATTTGTTGTGATTCCATATGTTAAGACATGTTTTTTTAATCCCAACTTTTTTGAGGTCCTTTATCATAAATCAATGTTGAACTTTATCAGATGCTTTCTTGACATCTATTAATACGATCATATGGTTTTTATCTTTCTTTTTGTTGATTTGGTGAATTATATAAATTGATTTTCAACATTGAACCATCTTTCTGTCCCTGGAATAAATCCAGCTTGATTATGGTGTATAATCCTTTGATGCATTGTTAGATTCAGTTTGCTAAGATTTTACTGAGGATTTTAGCATCAGTGTTCATTAGGGAGATTGGTCTCTACTTTTCTTTTTTGTGTGTTGTCTTTGTTTGATTTTGATATTAGCATGATGTTGGCCTTGCAAAATGTATTTTGTGGTATTCCTTCTTTCTGAATTTTTTGAAAGAGCTTTAACAGTACTGGCATTAGTTCATCTTTGAATGTTTTTGTAGAACTTTGTGAAACCATCTGGTCGTAGGTTTTTGTTTTTTGGTAGGGTCTTGACTACTATTTCAATTTCCTGACTTGTAATTGGTTTGTTCAAATTTCTATTTCTTCTTTGTTCAGTCTTGGGTAGGTGTATGATCCTAAGGATTTATTCATCTTATTTGAAATTATTTGCATATAAATGTCTATAGTAATCTCTAATTACCCTCTGGACTTCTGTTGTATCTGTTGTAATTTCTCCTCTTTCATTTGTGATGCTATTCATTTGAGTTTTCTCCCTCTTGTGTGTGTGTGTATGCACGCACGTGCACGCACCAACCTAGAGGTCCATCTATTTTTTTTTTTATTTCTTCAAAGAACCAGCTTGGTTTCATTGATTTTTTGGACTTTTTTCCTTCCATTTCATTTATTTCTGCTTTAATTTTTATTGTTTCCTTTCTTCTATTGGCTTTGGGGGGTTTTGCACATATCCAAATTAATCTTTTATGAACTCGCCTTCCTCCTCTTCATTATTTTTAAATATATTTTTATTGTTATTTATATTTTTTAATATATATTTTTATTGTTATTTATGTCTTTTACATTTTGTATTCCCCTTGGGTAACCCACCACCAATTCACCCGTGATCCATCTCCGTGATCCCTTGTGTCCTTTTCTACTACATTTTGTGCCCTTATCCTCCCCTCCCCCCGCCTTCCCTCCCTATTAGGGAGTGTCTCTCTCCTATTTGGTTTCCCTATAGTCCTGTTATAAGTGAAATAGATGACTGGATCAAGAAGATGTGGTACATATACACAATGGAATACTATTCAGCATTCAAAGAAGATAAACACATGCAATTTGCAGTGACATGGATGGAGTTAGAAGGGATCATACTCAGCGAAATAAGCCAGAAAGAAAGAAAAATATTGCCTTCCTCTTTAAAGAATTTTCTTTTGAATTTCTTATTTTGTAATTCTTCTTACAATCAATTTCCAAAATTGGTTTTGTTTGCCTGAAACAAATCTTTATTTTGCCTTCAGGTTTTGAAGACTACTTCTACTGGATAGAGAATTCTAGATCTGTGCTAGATATAATACAAAAAAGAAAAATCTGTCCTCCAAGAATTCAAAATGCTTTAAATCCTTATTTCTTCCCAAAAAAAGTACATCTTTTTTTCCAGTTATGGTTTGCTTAATTTTCTCTCCTTTGTTTGCCTCAAATTCTACACTTTCCTCCAGTTTGCCTATAAATGTACCCTTCTTTGCATAACCAAGAAGCTATATACCACTCAAGTTCTGGGAAGCCCATCACAATTTTCACCAGAAGAAACATGAAGTAAATGTAATAAATTACATCGAATTTTACCAAGTCATTCAGGAATACACACATACCCACAATCCAAACATCTAATTCACTGCATGTATTATGAGTCACACCTTTAATATCACAACTTTCTGATTTCAAAGAACTTGCTTTCTACTAATTCAAAGTAATTAACAAGCTATGATCCTTAAGCTGTATGGTGATTCCTCAAACTGCTAAAAATGGAGCTTCCATATGACCCAGCAATACCACTTTTGGGAATCTTCCCAAAGGACACAAAAACACTAATCCGAAAGGATACAAGCACCCGTATGTTCATTGCGGCACTGTTCACAATAGCAGAGGTATGGAAGCAACCCAGATGTCCAAAAATAGATGACTGGATCAAGAAGATGTGGTACATATACACAATGGAATACTATTCAGCATTCAAAGAAGATAAACACACGCAATTTGCAGCGACATGGATGGAACTAGAAAGGATCATACTCCATGAAATAAGCCAGAAAGAAAGAGAAAAATATCAAATGGTTTCACTTATAACAGACCTATATGGATCCCAAATAGGAGAGAGACACTCAGCAGGGGAGGGGGAGGATAAGGGCACAAAATGAAGCAGAAAAGGACACAAGGGATCACGGAGATGGGTCACAGGTGAATTGGCAGTGAGTTACCCAAGGAGAATACAAAATATAAAAGATACAAATAACAATAAAAAATATTTTTTTAAAAAAGCTACGATCCTTATGACAACTATTTACATAAATAAACATCAAAGTAGAGTGCCATTGTGAGAAAAATAAAAATCCCTAAAGACCAAAAGTCTTATCTCAACACTCTAAATACTTTTGGAATACAAGTGTGTAGGGATTTCCTACACCATGAAATTTCCAGGACTCTATTGATACTAACTGCATATGCTACAATTCAATCTAATTCCAACTCTTTTACCTGGAGTTCTCATCAGATCCCACAGGTTAAGAATTAACCCCAAAGCACAGCTCTTCTTCTATTTCAGATGCCAGAAATCTAGGTTGCCACCTGTACTTCTGACTAATCAGTTATTAATTGGAGGCCACTATGATCTCTTCTGTGTTAATGATTTGCTGTAACAACTCACAAAAATCAGAAAAAGTTTATTAGATTATACTGGTCAACAGTGAGATCATTACTGACTTTAAAAGGCCCTAATCTGTAGTATCTTGGTGTGCTGAACATGAATATAACCCTGAAAATTTTTTATTAGCTCTCGTTTTGAAGATATTTCATATAATTCATTTTATGTTTCACTGTGTAAATTTATCCAGTAGGACTGCAATAACATCCTAAATCAGCCTAGAATGATGTAATATCACATCATATTGCATAATACCATCATGCACACATCATCCAGAGTTGACTGCATCATTTTCTGATGCAATGCTATACTACTGCCAGGCGGCTGCTGAAGTAAGCTGATGTCAGCAGTGCACTATAGAAATCCCTGTCGGAAAGGTTGAGCACTGAAAATATTTCAGACTTTGTGTGAGACAATTGAACTACTGTTCCATAGAACTGCTATAATTTTATCCATTTAGGCACAATACAGAACAGTTATGCCTCAAAAGTGCATTAATAGAATGGACAATTCCTGCTCTATTTCTGAAGTGACATTTGCCAACCAGAAGAAAAGTATCAGGCCTCCCTGGTGGCGTAGCAGTTGAGCGCTGCACTGTGGAGCTGTCGGCAGCGCGCCACGCGAGTTCGATGCCCAGCCGGGGAGAATCCCACATGGTGCGGCAGACCTCTCCTGCTTCGCCCGCTGCTTCCTTCAGCAATGTATTTCTGATCTGCCTGTTCTGCTCCCCACTCTGTCTCTAGTGAACCCTCTCGCTGCCCCACGCCTCTGGTCTGTACCCCAGCTTGTATGTATAAATAAATAAATCTTTTTTAAAAAAATTAAACAATTAAAAAAGAAGGAGAAAAGTATCACTTCTCAAGTGAAGAAGGCTTATCACCTTTCCTTAGGATGCAAGGTTGGTGACTAAGACAAGCCTTGGGCCCCGCATATATGCTGTGCTACATGTACAACACAGCTTTCACAATGGTTAAATGGCAAAAGACCATCAATACTGTTTGCAGTCCCCATGGTGTGGAGAGTGCCAAGCAGCCACATAAAAGACTGTTACTTCTGCTTGGTTCCTCCTCTTCCGGTGGAATAACGAAGCCAAAGAAGTCGAGAATAGTCTACCCAAACATTTTGTCTGCATTGAGGCCAGTTCCACATGGTGAGGGACTTCCTATTCCAGAACCTCCAGCAGAATATTCTCTTGATTCATCTGATGAGGATAAGGGTGAGCCGACCTGTTCCATCAGGATGCAGTGATCCAGATTTTCACTGTGGTACATCATCAACCCCACTCAGACTAACACAGGAAGAACTAAATGACCTGGTTCGTGATTTGGACTTATCCAAGAACAAGGCAGAATTGCTAGGATCATGACTCCAACAATGGAAACTTCTAGAAGAAGATGTCACAATTACTTTATATCAAAAGCGCCACCAGCAGTTGGAGCTTTTCTTCAGAAAGTACAGTACTCTGGTATTCTGTTCCAATATTGAGGGCCTCATGAATGCCTTAGAAATCACTCATGACCCACAAGAATGGAGACTATTTCTAGACTCTTCAAAACTGAGTCTTAAGGCTGTGCTTTTGCACAATGGAAATTGTCTTCCATCTATTCTATTCCTGAACAGCTGTACAAAAGACAAGCAAAGAAATCTAAGAAGTAGTCTATGACTTGATTTTTTACAGGTATTAACCGTAGGCCTCTTACTATTGGCATGCATTTCGTGATGTAAACATCAATTTATTGCAGAGTACAAAAAAACCTAGAGCAAAAATTAGAATTTGACTGTCATATTCATGTTGAGCACATACAAATTGATATGAAATGACTAATTTTATTTCAGTAACATGACTTTTGTAAAAATTTGTTGACCAGTTTTACAGGTTTATTGTAAAAGGATAGTTTCAGGAGGAGATGTATAGGACAAGGCATGAGAAAAGGAGTGTTGACTTCCCTTGACCATACAGGCACATCAGCCTCCCAGAGTCTTCACATGTTCGCCCATCCAGAAACTCTTCAAACCCAGTACATTAGGGTTTTTAATGGAGACTTCATTACATAGAGTTGACAGATTAAATCAATGGCCATTAGTGACTGAATTTAATCTATAGCTCTTTTTGTCTCCCTAGGGGTCCGAGGTAGGACTGAAATTTCCAACTCTGTAGCCAAAAGTTCAGCTCCCATGGCAGCACCATCCAGAAGTTACCCATAAGTTCTAATCACTGTGATTTCACTTGAATACAAAAAATAAATCACTTTGGAGATTCCAACGTATTTTGAAGCTGCATACTAAGAAGGGGAGGTGAGAGCAGAGGCCAAATATTGTGTCACAGTCATACTTACATATTTTTTTAACCAAGCAAGGATTTTTAATCTTCATAAAGTCACAGGAGTGCTAGAATGGTGAAAAACAATTCATGAAGACTATCATAAAATTGAGAATGAAAGCACAGTGATGAGTACTAAGGAACCAGAACCCAGTATTGTAGTGGCTAGCAGTTACTATCCTTAGAACATTCTTTCTATGGGACAATCTTGACTACACTTTGTATTTTTTGGTTCTAGCTTATTAGCTCAGATTCTGACCTTTAGCTTCCCTGCAGTTGCTGTAGGAGATCTTATATCCTTCCAATAAATCCCTTTCTATTTAAATTCTCTAAGACTTGTCCGTTACTTTCTATCAAGAACTCTAAATCCAAGAGCCAACTATTTCTATTCTTAATCTCTGCCACATTAGAATTGATCTTGAAAAATCAATTCTATAAAATTAAAAGTTAAATTCATATGTGCTAGGTTTAATGTGCTTGTAGAAGCATGACCTCTTTTAATTGGAAATTGAGCCCCATAACACTACTATTTATACAAATTAAATCTCAGGTGAGTTATAATAAATTTTTTATCTAGAAATGATACTTTCCAGAAGTTAGAGGACACATTTTTTAATTTTAAAAAAGTAAAGTCTAATAAAAAGCTGTACTATATCCAATTACTAATTGGTTTATGAAATTTTAATGGAACTTTCTTGCAAAAAAATTATCTAGAAAATAATTTTAACACCCATTATACATATTATCAGCGTCAGAAAATTTGATGAATTTTTTTATAGTGAGCATGTCATGACATCATGCTTCTCCCTCCAGTCTCACGGTTTTAAAAAAATATCAATACTCTACTTCTCCCAAATTTTGACATATTTTATATCTCCTTTGCACCATAAATTTCTAAGCATAAGTGTATATTTATCATATCTACATGGATATCTAGTAGTAAAAGGCTTCTCAAATTTCATATCTCCAAAATGAAACTCCTGGGGACACCAAAGATTGAGAAAAATGTTCTTTACTGCATTCACTCACATTCCCCCCCTCAGTTTCTAAAAAGATTCTCCAGAATTTTTCCTCATAAAAATAGCTGGGAATCCAGCAATCTAACAGGCCAAATCATAACCAGTATCATTCTCAGCTATATTGCCTAATATTAAGTAGTACTAAGTATTCACAGTATTCAAGTCAGACCAAGAGGACTTCAAAGGAGCTTCCTTGCTTTACTCTTCAAAGGGACATATAGGTTAATCAATGGAATACTGCATTCCACGCTCTGTGTTTTGGTGAAAACTGGAACATCAGAGACCAGGCAGATAGAACCAGAAGGGAATAGAGGAGATTCATGCTTCACTGAACAAGAAGTGAATGTAGAGAAACACCTGGAGACTGATCAGGAATGGGAGGCTGCAGTACAAATTGCAGTGCTATCATTCTACCAACCAGTCATCCAGCAGTACTTGGGAAGGGAGACTTGAATGGTGTGGAGAAAAACAAATAGCTCCTACATGCAAAGTTGATGGGGTGACCTTCTCAGACCAGGTCCTCACTGAAAAGAATGAGGACAATGAGCTGGGTTGCCTTCCTCCTGCCTCACTCCTCAGGAGTGGTACTGACCTCATGAAGCACATAGACAGCAGTCTTCAACTGAAAACCACAGAGGGTGGCTACAGGTGATGCCACCAAAATGAGCTGGCCCTCCTACCCAGCATTCACATCAGAAGTTAGACACCCTCCAGTTACTTCCCCCAACCTCTGACTCAGCAGCTGAAAGATCAGATCTCCAAACTACAGCTATGAAACGCCAAAAATCTAAAGTCATGTAAACACCACAATGCCACTGGCAGGAAAGGTAGAAGTAGTTCAAATCTCTATGTTATTGCTACAAAACCTTTTTTAAAAAGAGAAATCTAAAGCAGCAAAATGAACAGACAAAAAAATTCAATATATGGCAATGTGACACCTCAAGAAAATATGACATCACAAGGTGAGAACAACTCTCCCAAATCTATCTACAAAGATATGGAAAATTTTATATTCTTATCAGATACAGAGTTCAACATTGCCATAATGAAGATAATGGCAAAGATGGAATAAAATGCATAGAAACTAATCAGAGATAAAAGAAAACTCAGAAAAACAAATCAATGGCATGAGAAATGAAATTAATGAACAGAAAATAGAAATAATAATGAACTAGAAGAGAAAAAAATCAAGAAAACAATACATTTACAATGACATCAAAAAGTTTTGAATGCCCAGAAATAAGTTAAACAAAAGAGGTGAGAAAAAAAGGAAATTGTATACTTTTGGAACCTATGAGACATTGTTAAAGTAAATGGAAAAAGATACAAAAAAAAAAGATGGGATACTATTCCCTGCTCATGGATTCGAAGAATCAACACTGTCAAAATGGTCATCATACCCAAAGCAATATGTAGATTCAATGCAATACCAATTAAAGTATCTAATGTTAAACTTCAAAGTGGAACAAACACAACTGAAATTCATATGGAATAATAAAAGACAACAAATAGCCAAAATAATCCTGACAAAAAAGAGAGATGAAGTTCCATAGTCCCAGACTTCAAACTATACTACAAAGCCATAATAATTAAAATAGCCTGGTACTGAAATAATAACAGACACTTAGACCAACAGAATAGAATTTAGAGCCCAGAAGTAAACCAACATATATGGACAGTTAATCTATACACTGGAACAAGGATAGCCTCTTAAATAAATGGTGTTGGAAAAACTGGACAGTTGCATGCAAAAGAATGAAGTTAGACCACCATCTCACACTATACACATAAATTAATTCAAAATAGACAAAAGATTTGGATGTAGGACCTAAAACCATAAAATACACAGGAAAAAACATTTTATGACATAAGCTTCAGTGATGTCTTTATGAATTCATCCACAACAGCAAGGAGGGAAGAAAAAAACTAGGACTATATCAAACTTAAAAGCTTCTGTGTAGCAAAAGAAACTATACCTAAAACAAAAAGACACCCTACTAAATGATAGACAATATTTGCACACCGGAAGTAGTAAATTGAGAGAAGACAAGGTGGCAGCAGGGTGAAGACACTGGGTTCGTTGCCTCCATACATATATAACAAAACAGATACCAGACAAAAACAAAACCAGAAAACTGATTATCAGCTCACTCGCAGATCAGGAGCATCTGTCTGACTAAAAGCGGGAGGAAAAACTCTAAGTGAGCTTAGTCTAAACTAATGATGGGGGCTTTTGAAACTGAGTTGTTTGGGGCAGAAGCCACCATTACAGTCACTGGGAAACCACAACCCTGGTAGATCTGGAATAGAAACACCACTATTATCACCCTCCACCCCCAACGCTACCCCTACCTCAGAATGGAGTGATTGTGGGATCCACAACTACAGGCAAACAGGCTGGCAGGATAGCCCATGCCACAGTCACAGGGAGTGTGCATGGACCAGCAGGGCAAGGCAGCATGCGCCACAGGCAAGGAAGTGAGCAGCTCCCAGAACATTGACCAGCAGGGTAGTGCATACCACAGGCACGGGGAGTGAGAAGCTCCTGGTGCATGGACCAGCAGGACAGTGTGCACCACAGGTGCAGAAAGTGAGCAGCCCACACACACGGACCAGAAGGGTAGTACACACAGCTAGCAGCAGACCCCAAGTCTGTCTTTTTTTTTTGGAAATTGAGTGGAAACTGGACCAGAGCCACCAGGGATTGGAATAGGAACCACAAGACCCCCCGGTGGAACAAAATAAAATCAGAGACAGGGAGCCCTCAGGGAATAGCATCAGAAGAGTGCAGCCCCATAGCTAAGGGATAAGGAACCCCAGGACCCTGCTCAGGAACTGAGTAAATACAGAGGGAGGGGATCCTCCCACCAACATAACCACAGCATCATACCGCTGTGGAGCTTTGGTGTA